>NMRB01001924.1:9736-21720 GCA_002633025.1 Notospermus geniculatus | reverse complement strand
TTCATGAAAGGATTTTTCCTGTCGGTCCCCCAGCTGCTATGTATGTACATGTACTACGAACAAGAGGAATGTATCTCTGTGTCAGATGAAAATTGAGTCGCGTGGGGCACGAACTCACTCCCTAAGGAATGAAGGAGTCATTGATGATGAACTACGCCATTGTGGCTACCCAGAAGCGATGTTTTGTCGTTTCTTATGGGAAAAGGGAGAAAGAAAGAAAAGTGGAAAATAAGAAGTGGGAAATTTTGGCATTTTGTGCGAATTTTTCAGTTTCTCAAATTGGGGTTATTTTGACAAATATCGCCCGAAAAATCAGACAAAATGTCGTGTCATTTTAAAAAAAATTATTTCTTACTCTCTTGGAAATAATCTTGTCGTGATGGTTTGGTGTCGTAAACTACATGTACATGTCATCAAGCGGTGATGTCGTAAAGTCAAAAGAAAAGGAGGTGTGTGTGGGGGGGGGGCGTTTTTCATGCACGTGGGGCGTGTTCGTTGGTACAAAATTCGATTACTAGAAAAATAAATATTTAAAAACCTCACCTCGTTTTTCCACTTCTTCCGTGAAATCAAAAGGTTCTAATTCTGCAAAATCGTTGAATGTGTCCTCATCGGAACAAGTGATTAATGCGAACAGTGCCGCAAAAATTAGACAAAGTACAATCTTCATGTTTCGAACTCCTCTTTGTCGGATGTAGAAAAATTAGCCAACGCCTATACGGACGGTGTGGAGAAATGAATCGAGCGTCTACGACGGTGTCTTGGTCTGATGTGCTGACTCCGTTACTCTTTGCTCACTTATAAATGATGCTGTGGCAATTTCATGTAATTGTACATCGTCGAGGAGGTACGCTGTCCAATATTAATTTTTATTCTGTGTTCTGTGTGTGTTGGATATGGTCTGTTTCAGAATCATTGGAAAGGTACATTTTCACCCGAGTGGAAAATATTTCCCACCTGGATGAAAAGTCACGTGGGTGGAAATGTTTTACACCCGGGTGGGAGTGTTTTCCACACAGGTGGAAATGTTTTACACCCGGCTGGAAATGTTTTACACCTGGGTGGAAATGTTTTACACCTGGGTGGAAATGTTTTATACCCGGGTGGAAATGTTTTACACCCGGGTGGAAATGTTTTACACCCGGGTGAAAATGTCTTCCACCCGGGTGGAAATGTAAGAAAAAATACAACAATGTTCAGAATTTTGTAATGTTGACAAAATGGCATGTTATTGTATGGGCCACCGTAGTTCACCTGGTGTTCATTTTCTGATTTTGGATTTGAAAGAAAATGCGGAGTGACGACTTAAAAGTGAGTACATGTAGTTCATTTCTATGTAACAGGAGCGCTCTACATGTACATGTACATGTACAGTACATGTACATGTGACAATTCTCTAACTGAAGGCTGCAAATACATTACATAAACATTTCATCCGTCTTCACAAATTTGTAACACGCTATAATAATTTCTTTCGTCAGCTGCTACACTGTGGCCATTGGGAGTGTCATAATTACCATAAATACAACGAGACAATATAAAATATTCGGAAATAGGTGACGTGTAAGTGATGAAGTGAAAAACGTATTATTTGATAGGAAATCCTTCTGCGTAATTGCAGCAGGACATTATTGATGTAGACGCCAGCCAGAGCGATTGTGCCCGATGTAACGTTTTTGAATGTTCCCCATCTGTGGGTGTTCCCCTCTTTTTGTCTGATGGAGTAAGCTGGGACTTGACAATTGGGGTCATAACTGTAATAGAGGGCAGCACACAGTAATCAGGTCCTATACAATGGACGCCTTTTGTGTTGGAAATTGATCAGGACCTAAATGTCCCTTTCATTTCAATAGATTTAACCACTAGTGACACCTATTGAGGCAGTGAGTTAGGTTCCTCATTGGTGACACACCGAAAAACGTGTCGATCTATCTGCCAGCGTTTCCCAAACAATAAGGGGAACACTGACATAAGGGGAACACTGCATGGCAGATATAACACCTAAAGAACTTGGAAATTCGGGCCTACTTAGGGCAGGTTTGACAGGAAAGAATGTCCAGGGGGTAAATGTCCAGGGGTAAATGTCCTGATACCCTGCCCTAGGAACAAAAGATGCTATTGTTACATTCTAGTCTCTCGCGATTATTGGATTCAAGAGCCATGTATCTATCTGTCATGGAACAACAGAAGCGGATACTTTTTATAGGCGACATTCTTTACTGTTACACCTGCCTTAGATCGGTGAGTCCAGAGTACATGTACATGAGGCGATTGCTTACATTTTTAATATGATATAGGTCCCTTATAATTACGTATACTTATGTATGTTTTATGTTTTATGTGCAGAGATAGAAAAAGTAATGATGCCTAGAATGGTTGATAGTTAAGCGATATTGCTGAGATGGGAGCGGACAAAATGCTCTGAATGGCAGAAATTGGGCATAAAATTACATATTTAGAGACTGGGCGATTGAGCTAGACATGTTGTAAGTGAGAAATTAATAGCAGTGCGTCACTCATGCATTGAGGCTGAGGTGAATTTCAGTATGCTTGCTGCATTGCCAAGTAGGAATTTCATATGATGACATGATTTATAGCATTATCATCATGAGATACGTTTTCCTATACCCCGTCTACTTCATAAGGCTCCACCGCTGTACCTTCGGTTGAGGCTTTCAATGAGGTGGCAAGGGTCTCCTATAGAAATCATACGAAATCAGTATTGCATCAATAGTTGCAACTGTTCCTACATGTAGCTATGTAGCTGAGTTTTGAGGATAGCATTGAAACTCTTGTCCCGTTCAAAATCAAAATCAGAAAATGAATGTCTGGGTGAACAGTTCATGAATTCGTAAGAAAAAATAACATGCAGAATGAAGTCCTGTAAAATCGTTTGTTCCACTATAAAGATTCTTTTGTTTTATTCAGTTTACAGCATTCTAATGACGTCGCAACTACATGTATGTAATCAATTCATGGAAGATACCGGACCTTTGCCCTCCTAACTTCCGCTGTCTGGCTGTAAGCTGTCGTGCATATTGTGTAGATGGTAGGGGACCAGTGCATTTCTTTATAAACCTACAACCTTGTGGTGTAAAGATTCTGCCGGACGTGAGGAAGGTGAAGGTCCAGTAATGATCAGTAATAATAATATGAGGTTCAAATGATTACTTTTGATGATGATCCTACCACTATCTGGTGCGTAGCTATCAAAAATGTAGTTAATAGTTAATTATGACTTCTTAAAAGATCAACGGCACCTATCGACATCGCCATCTATTCTATTAAATCTACTTGAATGGCAAAGTTTAACAATTAATTTGTACATGTATACGTTCATGGCGTTTTCGGAATAAAAGATACGGCATGATCCTGATCCAGGAAGTAGATATTTTGAAGAAATGTCAGTTGATGGTGGGAGCAAACCAAGTGCCGGATTTCGTGGGGCACAAAGATTAAGACCACTTGGGAGGCATGACAGCTTGGAGAAATTGTCGGAGCCCGAGTAGGCCTAACCGCCTTTCTGTCTAAGCCTCGCCATTTGGTCGCTTGAAGTCGTCCGGTGTCACGCGCATAGTGACGGTCACCACTCCCCTGCAAGAATAGAAAAGTGGATAGTTGGGACGGTATTTTGTTAGATTTTTCCGTCAGGACCGAAACCGTAGCATCATTGGCCTTTGTAAGTACGGAAGAGGCCATCTCAGGCTACTCATGTTCCTCACTTGGATGGGGTCTTTTACTTGCCCTTGCACAGGCAAAAGGTACAATGCACCACGGCTGCTGACTGAAGATGAGCCAAGGATGATAAATGCCACATGGGCGGCGATTTGAATCCGGGACCTGGCGCTTGCTGAGCGGACGTGATAACCACTCTCAAGGCTCCCTGTTCCATTCTGAATCGCTGACGTTAATACTGATCGGAGTAAAAACAACATAAACCTATTTCTACTTCAGAGTTTACTCACGCGAACTGTTGTGATCTTTTGTACCGATCGACGACAATATTAAAAGGAACGGTGTAATTCCACAGCCAGCCACCAGAGGCGCCACAGTCGAAGTACACATCGGACCTCAGGCCTGACCCTGGTATCACGGCTGGGTAGGTCATCCCGTAGATTGTGGAGGTAGGCATCGGCCAGCCTTGAGGTACGGAGTATTTCGCCGTACCGGTCAGCTTGTGGACGTAGGAATAATTCGAAGACGCCCTCTTTCGGAAATATTGGAAGAAGTTCTCTTGAGTGTAATTGTAACCGCCGAAGATTTTGAATCTTTCGACAGCGAGGTCTTTTACCTAAAAACAAATACATGTAGACCATAGAGGCAGGAGTTGTTATTTGTTATATCATCTGTATGCTGCGAAGTACCTTCTGGTGAGCTGGGTGCACCAAAGGTTAATGGGAGCGATTCTACATGTGTGCGGGCCACTTTTTTTGCGGTTGTTGACGGACCTCAACATGATAGTGTGCAAGCACTAATGGGCAACGCTGGTGAATAAGTGAGTGGTTAATACGGTTGTAGTGCTTTTAGGGTTTTAACAATAGCCAGTCGTTCACGTACTATGTAATACATGCGCGCCTCACGCAAAAAATGTAGACCTGAAGACGATATGGCGATGACGTCACTCCCTGTATGTGAATGGCCATGCACCGAAAAAAACGTTGAGGCTCATCATACATGAGAGTATTTTCAGGATGAAGTTGTATTATTAAGCAGTTTGAGCTAATCCCTATAGTGAACGTCCGGGTACCGGTGTAGCGTTTTTTCTGCTGCTCCGTGAAATTCTGCTACCGGTGCTAGAATAAAAGCAGGACAGGTGTAATGTGTGAGAATGCCCCCAGTATGACAATGCCCGCTTTATTGTTCGGCGGAAACTCAAATATACAGAAAGACATGTTGATCAGTGCCTCCCTGATTGTCACGTTGCCGCTTATTCCGTCAATCTTTTGTTTGGGGCATTGGCAAACGGGGGGCAGTGAAAAACATTACACCGGATCCAGGATTTCCGGAAACCGAAAACTTTCAAAAATGGCATGCCAAATATGCGTTTTCCTGAGGCACAAAACACCGTCACTCTGCCGCCATAAGAGGGAGGCGTGCCCACTGCGCCCCTCCCCTAAATCCGCTTGAGAAGACCAGACAAGTGCACCCTATGCTGAAAGCGCACTTTAATAATGTCTGTATACGTACCATGAATTTATCATGCTGCCCATCACACGGTTCTGCCCAAGCAACAGGGGCCATATACCCAAGTCCTCGCCACAGATACTCTTGGCTTGGCTCGAAATATATACCAATTTTCAAGATCCGATGATCCGCCATGATCGCGGCTAGGACTTCGCCCATCATGGATTGTTTTACGATGGGAAACACCTCGTAATTTTTTCTGGGGAGAGGCAGGGTTCTCACGCCTAGAGCGGCCGACACAAAGTTGGCCAGGCGTTCTGCTGTCCTCATCTGATGGATGTAGAATTTGTCCAACCCGCTGAACACGTGACCTGGAATCCAAAATCGTACATTATTATAGACCTTTCCAACAAAGATGGTGGCCTACTAGTTATCCCGCGATTGTTCCAGTGATATAGACAGTTTTCTGATTTTTTATCCTGACCATCTCTTGTGGAAAATATAGCCAGGTGAATCTACACTGTCGCCTGACCTCTTACGGCAGTTGTGAATATTATTTCTTGGCAGCTGTTGAGCTTGTCAACATTATTGTGTTGAATCGGTAACTATCCTTTCGCTTACCGGCTAGAGAGCGGTGCTGCGCTGGTAGAGATACGCAGTTTTTCTCGTTTACTGACGTGAAGAATTTGAAAATCCTCGCCTTCACGGAATCGGCAAAGCGATCGGCTGGAAAAGATACGGTACCACATTGTAAAAATGTTTCGGTCATTAACAGTGTGTACGGCATCAATATGAACGCGTAAAGCGGGTGATCCACTGTTGCGATTTTAGCTTGAGACGGGGTTGCGTTCCCTACTCCCCTAAATCCGCTTGAGAAGACCAGAGAAGTATGCTGAAAGCGCACTTAATAATGTCTGTATACGTACCATGAATTTATCATGCTGCCCATCACACGGTTCTGCCCAAGCAACAGGGGCCATATACCCAAGTCCTCGCCACAGATACTCTTGGCTTGGCTCGAAATATATACCAATTTTCAAGATCCGATGATCCGCCATGACCGCGGCCAGGACTTCACCCATCATCGATTGTTTTACGATGGGAAACACCTCGTAATTTTTTCTGGGGAGAGGCAGGGTTCTCACGCCTAGAGCGGCCGACACAAAGTTGGCCAGGCGTTCGGCTGTCCTCATCTGATGGATGTAGAATTTGTCCAACCCGCTGAACACGTGAGCTGGAATCCAAAATCGTAGATTATTATAGACCTTTCCAACAAAGATGGTGGCCTACTAGTTATCCCGCGATTGTTCCAGTGATATAGACAGTTTTCTGATTTTTGATCCTGACCATCTCTTGTGGAAAATATAGCCACGTGAATCTACACTGTCGCCTGACCTCTTACGGCAGTTGTGAATATTATTTCTTGGCAGCTGTTGAGCTCGTCAACCTGTGTTGAATCGATAACTATCCTTTCGCTTACCGGCTAGAGAGCG
Source organism: Notospermus geniculatus (assembly GCA_002633025.1). Lineage (NCBI taxonomy): Eukaryota > Metazoa > Nemertea > Pilidiophora > Heteronemertea > Lineidae > Notospermus > Notospermus geniculatus. The sequence continues at coordinate 15,103 of NMRB01001924.1, read as the reverse complement.
ATGCTGCGCTGGTAGAGATACGCAATTTTTCTCGTTTACTGACGTGAAGAAATTGAAAATCCTCGCCTTCACGGAATCGGCAAAGCGATCGGCTGGAAAAGATACGGTACCACATTGTAAAAATGTTTCGGTCATTAACAGTGTGTACGGCATCAATATGAACGCGTAAGGCAACGGCCGGTCAAATTGTTACTCGCAGACTCGCTACGGCAAGGCGCACATGGACGGTAAATCTCAGTGCGGTACGGGTGTTTTTAAAGTTGACTGACCCAACGCTGCTGGAGTCGTCATTCAGCCGGGACAGTGGCGCACATGGACGACAAATCTCAAAGTGGTAGGGATGTTTTTAAAGTCGGCTCACCCGGCTGAATGGCGAGTCCAGCAGATTGGGTCAGTCGACTCTAAAAACATCCCTGCCGCATTGAGATTTGTCGCCAGTGTCCGCCTGGCTTTACTTTATCAATTTAGTTTCTCGGAGGCATCCGAAGCGTCCCTTTTCTCAATACTGAGGTAATGTCCTCGCAGATAGATTACGACACGGTAATGGAGGACGGGAACAGCCGACTGACCGCTGAAACTCCGACGGGGGCTTTGTGAATAAAGTCCCACTACTGATGGGGGCTCTACTACTCACCTAAACCCAGGGAAGGGGAAGGTTTCTTGGTCGCCTCAGTCGTAACCATGGCCGGATCGAAGTCGATGTCCATGGCCGCCACTGCTACTGTCCTGTCGGGGATAGAAAAAGTATCTACATGTAATTGGAAATCTGGGGAGGCCGGGTAGATTGTTTTCATATTTCTACATGAATTTTCACCATTTGTCGCAGCCAGAAAGTTGCTGCTATTCACGGCCTGACGAATCTGGTCTTTGGGTGGAAGATGCGCCCGTTTCCTTGTAAGGCTAGGCGCACGTTGACGGCAAATCTCAACAGGGTGTTTTTAAAGTTGAGAGACCTAACACCGCTCGACTCGTCAGGGGAGATGTCCGGGGGGCAAATGTCCGGGGGGGGGGAAGGGAGATATCAATCCGGGGGGCAAATGTCCGGGGGAGAAGTCCTACGGGGAGGCAGAGTCCTAGAGAGGGAGATGTCCGGGGGAGATATCTTGGACATCTACGGACGGACAGCTCAGGCAGATAGAGTGTATATATATATATATATATATCACGATACTTAATAAAGCGCAGTATCCAACCAATATCTTGGTCGCTCAAAGTGTAAAGAGACAACTTCGCAAAAGTTCTTACCTGTGCCGTTGCAAATGCCTGTAAGGCGTGTATCTTGGAAGGAGGTCGATGATGGGTGCAATGGCTGTGATAATCCACCGATTTGTCCTTCCGCAGTCGAAATAGGGCGTGGTGAAGTACACGGCGTCTTGGCCTGCTGGGCCAAAGAAAGTGACATTTTTGTATCTGAGTTTCCCGATGCCGTCCAGCCTCTCCGATACAGAGTACCCTCTCTTCCCATGCTCGTATTCGTTTGTCTTATCCGGCATGTAGATCGCATACCACGGCGTGTAGCGCTCCGCGGCAGAAGTGGTGTAGTTCTCCGTGACGCCCATGTCCACGAGATCGAGGGTGTCGTCCGAATCGTTTTCCCTAAATGCCCTTGCCCCGAAGAGAGGATAGGTCGCGTTGAAGGGAACGAAGAAGTCGAAATTCGGGTACGTGACGTCGTTGTCGAAGTAGATCCCGGCGCCGCGTGCCTCTGGGACGGAGAACAGACACGTGCTTGCAGAGAGGTAGTAATAATCCTGATTCGGTTGATACGCAAATTCTCTTACTTGGTCAAGTCTCTGTATGATGTAGCTGAAGAAGTAGGCTCGATTCAGAACAGCCGCCGACATGCGCTTCAATCGGTCGTCCTGTTTCATATTTTGGTAGAGGTCATCGGAAAATAAGATGTTTAGATCCAGCGTCTCACGTTTGTGGCAGTTGTCGGCGTTGATATTCGCCATTTTTGTCTTGATGTCGTCTTCCGCAGCAGCCGTGCTGACCAATATGGCGCTCGCTAAGAAAGTGATGGCCAACGGCGTCATGGTGTCTCTGAAAAATATAGATTTCGTCAGAAAGGTAAACTCTCAGACTGCATGCCTCTTTATATCGGGTGGGCAAAGACCCCTGCATTGAAGTTTTGGCCACTTCGTTTTTCAAAGAGCTACAACTTCAAATGTCCATAACTTCCTTAATTTTCAATATTTTTGAAATGCGTAAAAAACATCTTTTTTGCCTGTTTGGGACTTTTTAATGAGAGTTAAAAACGAAAAATTAAAATTGTTTATGAAGCGGGGACTGTTAACTCCTCCACGCCGCAACCTGTTGATTCCTCTGTGTCTTGACCGCAAATGTCCGCAGCGGCTTCGTGCACTCGCTCATAGATCCGCATCGACTACGCGCTTTCCTGAAGCATTCCTCGTGCTTCTGCTTGCCTTCACGAAGCTGCCCGCACCGCGGAGGCTTTCAGGAGCGTTTGCGGAAGAGGTGAAGTGTAAGACAAGTTGCCGAAGGCCCAGGAAGTTGACTTGCGGAGAGGTTGCTGAATGAATGCGGATTTACTAAATTTGCATTCCGCGTCTTGTCCGCGCCCTAGTGGACACCAGGTTTTAAGTTCAGAAGAACTATACCCCCACGAGTGTAATATTGTGTGGTTGTTGATAATTTTGTCACCATCCATTCGCCAGGTCACGTTACATCTGCAGGTGCAGGCGTGGGGGCGGTCGCAACATATCTATTACATGTAAACATGTAATGTCAAAAACCGTCATTTTCTCCGCACTAACTTGTTAATATACTTATTGGTGTCCATGGCGTTGTGGTAAACAGTTTGAGAAATGCATTTAAATATAACCGAGTTCATGTGTGTCCTACTACAGAGTGTGACTCTATTTCGCCCACAGTCGAGACAATAAAGACTGGCTACAGTTTTCGGAAAGATGGGTGCTGTTTGTAGCGAAGTATTGACCAAAAATAGAGGTAATGTTTTAATGTTGTGTATATTATAAGAGTGTATTTGTTTGACATGGCACGTTTTGCCGAAAGCATATCCTGCGCGGTTGGTATAAAAAGTAGGTTGCAGGTTGACCTGCAGGCAGTGGTATTTGTAATACATTTGAGTTCACCATTGGACACTATAACTAACACTAACCATTCAGGCAAATCGCTCGCGGTGTTTGTTTTGATTCAGTTGGGGCGCCATGACAGTTGGTCCTCAATACCAAGCGTCATTTTGGTCTCAGCGTTTCCCCTCATTGCATGGATAACTCTGTGAAACAAGAGTGACAGATTTCTCTATGTTCCCCTATAGAGGTTCTTCACGCGACGTCACACCCTAATTAGCATAGAATTCATAGGAACTGATGCGGTCGTCAGTGTCAATGGGGTTTACTGAAAGGAATCAGATTTTAACTGGAATATTTTCCAAACTACCTTCCTTAGTATTTCAGTTCCTTAATATCATTTGTCAAATAGTAATCACATGTTCTACAGCAGTCGGAAGATAGAATGACACCTGTCTGTTGTAAAAACAAACACTTACTGCTGAATTACGTAGAGTTGTAGTCTATTACTGACGGCCAAGCACATGGCTAATTATGTATTAATTTTGAGTAATATTGTGACGGGGGAGGCACACTTTTTATATTTATTGGATTAAAGGGAGTAAGAAATAAAGTGGAAAATAAGGAGTTGGAAATTTTGGAATTTTGCGCGAATTTTTCAATTTCTCAAATTGGGACAACATTTTTTCCCATTTTGTGAAATTTTCTTAAAACGACATGACATTTTGTCTGATTTTTCGGGCGGTATTTCTCAAAATGGGAAAAAAATTCTCCCAATTTGAAAAATTGAAAAATTCGCGCAAAATGCCAAAATTTCCCAATTCTTTTTTTCCACTTTTATTTCTTACTCTCTTATTACGGATTTTTCAGGCCGAAACCTATGTAGGAGGGGGAGAATAAAAATAAAAAAATTAAATAGAAAAATCTTTGGCTTTTTAATTTTTCCCTAGTGTTACGTGCTATGCGTCACAGAATTTCAAGGGGGAGGGAATAAAAAAGTGAAATGTGGTAAAAAGAAAAACAATTAACGTTAAAGAAAGGCCGTCAGCATATAAATATCTTTTACATCGTATCTATATGTAGTGGTCGGCGGGGAAAAACAAGAACACAAAACAGACCATCGGGAATTTTATTTTTTTCCACCATTTTCAAAAATCCTGGGGGCGGATCCGTAATCCAATAAATATAAAAACTGTGGCCTTGGTGATAAGGAACACTGAGATATGGGGAACACGGGACACCGGCCTTTCACGTTCAAACATTCTGTCGGGAACGGTTTAAAGGTGTTTAATAAAACGCACAAAAAACGACACGCACACAAAGTAATACAAAAACAGAAGTCGTCTTCTGAAAATTGCAAATTTTCGACCCCAATCGGGGTCTTCCTCAGGCACTTTCTCGAAGATCCAAGAAGTGAATGAGCTGGATCCTAAAGGTACAGAGGTTATATTAAAGAAACCCTAAAAAAACAGTTTAAAGGAAGGTATTAGAAAATGTGTATTTTCAGTGGATGTCGCAGAAGAGGATCGCTTCGAAGATGACACCCACATCCCACAATCTGTAGTAAGTACTCATACATGTAGGTTGAAATGTTAAAAATTTCTTCTGTATTCTGCAGGGGTGATTTTAAAATCGACTGACCCGGCTGATTGATGGGTCGAGCAGCATTGGGTCAGTCAACTTTAAAAACACCCCTACCGTTGCCGCACCGGAGCACGAACCGCATCTTTGTGTCTTAGCTTACGTAAATCGTTTCTTTTGCAGCAGCGTGTTGAAAGCTGGATGCGTCACAGGCAATCTTCGGTTTCATTGGCGTTCGAATCTAACCAAGTGGATTTAGCCGTTGGAATAGCCATCGACGTCCATTGTCCTGACTATTACAACGACCTTTTCGAACCTCACATTTCCCGAGCAGTCAAACGCGGTGCCGTTGTCATGGTGACGATCAGGATTCGGCCAATCATGAGTGCCGTTTCACCATCACTCGTTATCAAACATCCTGCGATGTTTTGGGGCATGTTATTGGTTGAAAGACAAAGTAAGATGGACATCAACGATTTTCATCCCTTCAGTTGGTGTTGTTCTACGGCCGCAAGTAAATTCATTTTTTAGATACTGATAAATAATGGCCTACGAAATCTCTGCTAAAATTTGGTAAACATAGGAGCTCATTTTTCACTCGTCGTCTGTTGTTTTGACACCAATCATCCGTAACCTGAAGGGCGAACATTGCATTGTCCATTAAGGGGCCGTCTCAAAATTACATTGAAGCCAAAAAAGACGAAGTGACTTCATCTTTTCTCTGACCCCCTCC
>NMRB01001923.1:97034-139490 GCA_002633025.1 Notospermus geniculatus | reverse complement strand
AGTTCTCTCTCGATTCGGCCATGCACTTAGTGACTAACCCCTTAATATTTGGATGGAGAAGTTTTCTAAACAAGCTTGAACGTGATGAAATTAGTGAAATACAAGATTCACCAGTCATAATAGGCTTCAAGAAAAATAAACTGACGAATTTTTCATTTCATGAACAAGTTCAAATTACACGACAATCTGAGAGTGCTCTTGCGAACTTGAAATATTGGTGATTCACTATTTCTGGATCATGAAGTACTGCAAATGAAGAGTTCAGGAATTTTTCTGAAGAACTGGCCAAAAATTAGTCTTAATCCAGATAAATACGTAAGAAGGCAAACTGGCAGACAGAGTTAATCCAGGAAGGTCTGGGATTTGTTGAAACGGAAAGGCTTGTAATTCTTCTAGATATCAAAATCTTTATCAACACTCGCGTAATCATATACTCTTCATACCAACCGTCTTTAGCAGTACTGCGTCTATCTGATGCAACTACTGTACCAAACAGTTTGACAAAAGTTCATGTTCAGATGTGTAGGCCTACACAGTATGAACCAACAATTCAAACAGTGTCTGCAACTGTTACGAAAGTAATATAGAGGTGAGGTGGAAGAGGCCACTGACCAATATGACCAAGTTATTTTTGCACCCAATAGGTGCCTCTCCTCCACCTCTATCAAATATCTTACCAGCCCCTCCCATACAAGTATCTATCAACAATTCCTCCCACACAAGACAAGACAACAGACGGCTACTGGTGAGTTTCACAAAGAAATGAGCAATAAGGCGTACGAGAACTTACTTCTCGTCACTGTACCTTTAAAAGAACTTTAATCTTTACATGATTTATTGCACAACGCCCAAGGCACGAATGCCTTTAAATCAAAATCACAGGTACTGTATCAAAAAACAAACAGTTTATGTCTTATCAAGAGTTATGTTTCACAGAGGAGGTCCTCTTCGGGACACGAGGGCGAAATTTAAACTTTGAATGACTGGTAATCGTTGAACGCTGCTTTGAACGTTTAGTAGGCGAGGTTCCAGAGGGTGGTGAACGTTCACGGGTGAGGGTTGGACTGGTGACACTACTGTCCGTCACGGATATCGTTGGAATGGACGCCGTCCCATTTGGTGTGCTCCCTATCTGTGGCTGGAACTTTGGAATTTGGCTTCTGCTAACACCGAATGTCACGTGTTGCTCGCTCCTCGTATTCGACTTGGGAGATCTGAAACTGAGGCTGGAGAAGAACCGTCTACTTTGACTAGAATTCTGTAACCGCCAAGGGTCGCTACTTGCTCCACTGCTGCCAGAGTTCTCTGATATTGCACTGTTTAGTACCAAGACAAAGTAGAGGTTTGATAGTCAAAAAGAACTTTGAAAATTTGCTTGTCTGCCGACATCCAACACCGGTCTTGCAAACAACTCACGATTATCTGAAACTTGACCTGATAACCCACTGCTGCCATCTTCAGTCGCACTGCTGAATGAAGTTTCACTTGCTGTATTTCCATTAGAATCACCATTCAAAGTGCTGCCCCCTGGAAAATGGAAATCAAACTCGGCAGGCAACGTCAAAGTGTTTCTTCTCTGAAGCTTAATTCCCTCAGGTTTTTGTTCCATTTCATGAACTTGCATGCCAGCAGCTGGTAGTTCCTTCTCTCTTGAATTGCTTGACGGATGATGATGTTTTGGCTTGGCTGGGTTCGGTGATCGGTCCCACATCAATTCCATGGCATCATTCTGAAGATATTCCTCCCGCGGTAACCTCAAGACAAAGGTACGATCTGCTGACCCTGACCTTGACCTTGTCCATGTTTTATACAGCCGTCTGAAAGAAATCGAAAGAATAATTAGAGACTGAGACTTATCAAATGAGAAGTCCTCAGCTATTGGAACAAGGATGACTTACCGATTAGCTCTTGGGGAATGTTTAACAGGAGAATTTGGAGCACTCTGGGATGTTCCGATCTTTTCTTGGCTTGGCTTGACCTGGACATCCAGCTCATTGACGCCGTGGAAACCAGACACGTATCGCTCTTTCTCTGAAATAAACACAAATATTTGTAGTTTGTTCACATGAAGGAGGATAAACAAAGAAGTAGAACTCCCTCTTACCTCTATCAAGATGGAATGCTAGGATCTAGGAGCTCATTATGAAACTCCCAACTGGGAATCACAGAAGACATTGAAATGTAGGTCTTACCTTGGCGTGTCAACGGACAGCCTGGCACTATAGCCCTCTGAAGGATGACGAACAGGGCAGTGTTGGCCAGCTTCTGCTGGGCAAACTCATCCTCTGCATTGCTGCCTTTCATAACGGCTTCACTTACTACTGGGGCTATCGTAGTATTCCAGAGGGTGTGCAACCATCTGCAAATGATTGAGAAGCCATCTTGACCTATCATTTCAAGCATAGCACATTGCATATTGCCATTTCTGGTCAACCACACCAGCATGACTTCTTGAATATAAGGGGTGAATTCCACATTAGTGCAAAAAAGGGCAGCGCCATCAACACCTTCCTACTTTCGACTGAATGTCACAGAAATTTGTGGTTGAATGGCTCTGACATTTGTATGCCTGATGAATCCTAGATTCGAGGCTCACTACCATACATCAGTTGAGGCCAATAAGGAAGGTGATGACTAGGCCCAAGTAGAACCCAGGAAGGACTTCTAAGAGGCGAGACTAATGCACCCATAATGTGCTCTGTCCCCTGTGATTTGAAAACTGAAATTTTGATCTGACTAGAAGAAAATATGAACCTCAATATTGCCTTAGGTTTGTTGACCTCCACAGGGCAGGACAGGAAAGGAATGGGACCAAATGCTATCTCTGGCAATTCCAGCTTCCCGAGCGCATCATTGAGCTTCAGCCAAATCAGCGCCACCCACTCCACAGCCTTATGTACTGGGTTATCTGGTGACGGCAAACAGCCGCCATGACAGTGGAGAACTTGGCGACAGAGGTAGCGAGATAGGAGATTGTTGACAGGTTCGCTATCGAGACGGCAATGGACCCATCGGAATCTCTGCTGAATGTTGAGGTCAAGGCCTGATGAACGGAGCCTGTCCATTGTGCCGATGATGTAACAGTTCTGGGGAAGGTAGTAGTACCCGTCAGCAGCATGACCTCCTGAAATAAGAAAAGTTTGAAAAGGGTGACAAGGCAACACTGAAAACCAAATGGGCTTTACATCTAAGGGATCTTTTAGTTTTCTCGCCAAGGAATACATGTACTTAGTCCTGAAACTCACCTGATTTAAAACAGAAGGTGCACTTGCTCCCTCTATTATCAACGAGTGTTAACAGATCTATCATAACATCCGTGACGGCGATCTTGCTGAGGTCATCGAGGATGAGGATTGTGGGATAATGAGTTGATTCTTGGACTGATTTCTGCTGGAGGATGCCTTCCTTGATGAGCCTCAAGGTGAACTCTGACCTTGCCAAGGTCGGGTCAAGGGTCATCACATGGATAGAGCATTGGTTACCATTTTCTTCTTCCTTTGCCTGGAAATGAGATCCAAAGATTGAAAAGACTGGCTGGAAACATTGGTGGCAATACGAACGGAACTCCCGCTTCAAAGGTATCTTAGAGCCCTCCAAACGAAACAGTCCACATTGCTTTGTAACACTCACCTTGATGCAGTCTGCAATTCTCCGAGCCATGTAACTCTTGCCAGTACCTGATGGACCATGGAACACTACACTCTTGTACTGTTCAACAAGCCTCATGTAGTTCTGTNGGTTCACTAATACTCATCGCCTCTTGAAGACCATTGGCTACAGCATTGAGGTGACCCGTGAACAGATCATTAAGTTGTTCCTCAAGTGAACACCAGGGGGTCTCTGGCATAATGGACAGTGTGCCGATGTTGTAGACCTGTTGGATGTTGTAGTCTTGGTCTGTTTTCTCCAGGGCTATACAGACACGGGAAAGTATCTCATGTTTAAGGTCTGGAAAGGAAGAAAAGTTGAGATTTGAACAGTTATGAGTGTTTTAAGTCAGAAGACAATCAGGCACCAAGAACATTTTAGAAAATAGTGCTTTTACGCCATTTCCCAGCATGGAAATGCCTTCTTCGGTTTCGGCTCTGTGCCGTAGAAGGCACTCTCTGCCGAAAGAGGCACCCTACGCCGAAAAAGGCCACTCTGGCCCGGAAGGGGGTGCGCACCCCTCCTCCCCTGGATCCGCCCCGGCACGAGCAGCTGAGAACTTACCAATGCCATTCAAGAATTCCTTACATGCAGCAGATGCAATATCGTAAACATTTCTTCCAAATTTATTCTTTTTCTTGAGATCGACTTGGTAGTAATGTAGGACAGCTTCTAAGCATTCCTAGAAGAGAAAAACTTAAAATTATGAAACACGAAAGTTCTCGCTTCACAACTGTCTGACATATTTTCTGTCTTTTGAACTTATGCTTTACAATCAAAGATACATTGCTGGATGTTCTTTGAAATTCGCCACAACACGACTTACCGTAGTTTCTCTCATGGCAGCTAGATGTGCAACAGTCTGGCCATCTTTATCCGAACAACTGAACACATCATGTAACAACAAATCTAATCGGCTGGGATGATTATCTGATGGAATGGCTGATTGAGTGGTGTGGATGATGTATCCTAGCAACTGGTCTAAACAAGGAACATGGCCGCTTTTTATCGCAGCGTGGATTGGACTCCATCCAGACTGGAAGAGACAGGACAATGTTTAAGATTTTTTTTGTACATCAGTAACAGACAGGCCGACAGTGAAGTACCACATGCCTTCCAAGTTCAAATAAGCCTCAAATTCTGTTCAAAACACCCACTTTTGACATCAAGTTCAGGTCTGAAACAGGAGGTTCAAGTCCACAGCTGAAGAGAACAGCAACCTGAAGACCTTTTATACTTACAAAGTCAACAATATCAAGCCTTGCACCATATTCAAGCAACAACTGACAGCATTTCTCATGACCTTGAAATGCCGACCAGTACAGGGGAGTCCGTCCTGACTGGTCAGTCTCATTTACATGGGCGCCGTGCTCGAGGAGTATTCGTACACATTCGTCATGACCTTGGGTAGAAGCAGCATGGAGAGGGGTGAATTTGTCATGGCGGCTGTTGGTTGTGCTCCCGCCAAATTCTAAGAGGAGTTTGAGGCAGTCTGTAACATATGGAAACTCGGATTAGAGGGGTTCTTGTTGACAGAGAAAGAAATTTAATGGTACTACGGTAATTTTACTTGACTCCGGTTTGACAGTCACTGCGTTCTGATGCCTGCTTACAGTTTTGAGGGCCAACTTAGGATGAAAGCTGTACTGCAGCTATAGTATGAGCTGACAGGCAGCAGATACTTTGATCATCATTAAGTTTCAATGCAGGGATTACCGGTATTTCTTTATGGACAGAACCACTGCATCAGAGAAGGCCCAAGAATGGGCAGGCAAGACTTGGAACTAGGCAACAGGCTCAGGAAGATAGGCTACATTATTGAATATCTTACCAATATGGCCACCATCGGCCGCTAGATGAACAGCAGTGGTTCCATCATCAAAGGGGACATTTACACGACAATCTTCTTCTAAAAGCACCTTGTGAAGTTCTCCGGCGTTACCAGAGGCAGCTAAATCGTGGAGGGGAGAAGTGTGGACATCTTTTGGGGACAGTGGGGCTGGGGGGTCTATGGCAAGTGGACTACTCGAACCTGGAACAGAGGAACATGATCATGATTAAAAGACAGAACACAAATTGTCCCCAAGTCTTTGTGAAGAAAGCCTTCAATTCAAGAATAATACCATTCTGCAGTGTTACATGTATATGTCTACAGTGACACTAAAGATTAGGTTTAGATTATATCTACACTCGGCAATATGAAAAAGAAACAATAGGGTATGCAAGAGACGCACTGAAAGTTTTTGCTATTCTTAAGGCGGTGACAGACTGGTCCGTATACGGTCCGTATACAGCATGATTTCTTTTGTTGTAGGCGCACCCAAGTGCATAGAGGTGTGAAAGAACAATACAGAACGCATCGCTTTCGGACCGTATACGGACCAGTCTGTCACCACCTTTACTGGAGGAACTGTGTCAGTAGTGTAATAAGCATACAGGGGTGTCACAGGGTTTAGTACGCATCACTGCATGCAAAGTAAAGACCAGGGACCTCATTCACAAAGCCCCTGACAGCTTCGTGAGTAAGGTCCCAGATTTTCCAAACACTAAGGGACGTATGCACCAAACGAAGATTATCTTGAACTCAGGTTGAGCCACAACTTTTCCATTGTCACATCATGCCCTGGCAAATCTGAACAATTGAAAAGTTGTCGCTCAACCTGAGTTCAAGATACGGTAATCTTCGTTTGGTGCATACGGCCCTATGTATTAAAACTGACATTCTTGACTCTCCTGAGTAAAAGATTTGCACAACAATTATTGTTTTGTCATGCTCATTTGTCTTGGAACTACACTGATAACTGGCTAGTCTGTCAATCTCATGGCAAAAGGAGAGATAATGGGTTTATGCCCAAATCTGCTTTCTACAGCCATACCAATGACGCAAGAACTGCAGCATGGGAGTTTTTGCAGTTACGACACATTGAGACATTCAAAGCCAAGTCACAGGCAAAGCACACTGACTAAGGCACACAGAGATAGACTGGGTCCCATCTCTGCCAACTGACTTGCGGACGGGAGTGCCGCGGGTGTGTAGGCAGCAGAGACAGGAGCTAGCCTCTCACAGAAGCAAATAAAAGTTGGGGATAAGTGCTTCATTAATATTCATGAAGGTCAAGGTTCATCTGAATCAGTCAACCAATGAGGCCCATTATCAACAAGAAAGGGTAGGAAAGTGGTCATCTGATATACAGCCAAGAAATCTTCCCCAACACAAAGGTTTCGTAACTAATGGACATAAGCCCTCATGAATAATTGGACAGGTTGTCAGTCATGGACATGCAGCAGTGACGGTGCAGCAGTGGAACAAGAAGCCGCAGCAGCAGTCAGGGCAACAAAGTACAGCTTTATCATGGCCAAAATGGTACACTGAGGGACAACAACAACATGTATTACACCACATATTGGTAATCAAAGTAAATCAAATCATTTAGAAGGTGTTGTTGACAGACAACATGAGTGAAGATTACACCAAGATAAACATAAGAGTTTCTCGTCAAGTGGAGCTCCACGGCTCAGGATTTTCTCCAGGTAAGCTAGGAAATCCAATAAAGGGTCCTTCTTGTCAACGTTATCTGATAAACGAATGAAGGAAATCTACGACAATACCCAATCATGTCCACACTTCCTAAGGGCTAGGGTCACGGAAATTGGTTTTTGTTGACAATTTCTTGATTACTATGGCAACGGAGAGAATCTATTGGAATAAAGAGGTGCAACAATTGAAAATGAAACCTAATTCTATACCTACTATGTCTACTAGCACGAGCAAGCCCCAAAGCAAGTTACTAGTATGTTGATATTCCTTGCATTTCAGAAACCCAAGATTTAATCCATTTTTCTTTGACTTTTCAGGTCTGCTCTTTCCCATTATATGGCCAGTGTTTCTGCCAGAGGGTACCAAAGGGAAAAGGGCCATTTTCTTTAATTTCATGGGGTTTTTGTTGATTTTGAAGAAATTAGTACCGGTACCCTCAAAAACATTTCTGGCAGAGACCCTGATGGCCAGCACAAGCCAGAGAGAATGGAACCAGCTGAAGTTCTCCAGTACGAGAGTGGAAGGTGGTGGGGGTCAGCAAAACCCTTTGTTTTGAATATCAACATTTCCATTGGGCTCCCATACATGACACCAAACATTTTTGAATCAACTGTCTGGATACAGTGGAACCTCTCTATTAAGGACACCTCAGGGACAGACTTGCTTTCATTATAAATTAAGGGGTGTTCTGATCACAGGGGTCAAGACGAAAAGAAATGACGAATCCTGGATTGAACATTGTTGTCCTGATAGATGGTATCTTCCTGGTAGAGGTGTCCACTAAGGGAGGTTCCACTGTCGTTCATCATGGGAGCTAGGGATTCAGAACGACAGAGAAAGAAATCACTGCATAGAACTCTACCCCCAACCCGCCAAGAGCAGTATAAGAATCATGATATATCAGTAAATACCTACTTCAAACCTTTCATGTGCATGGAAGGAAAATCAAATGAAACCTATTAGCAAGGAAAGTGCTCGTTTATTAGCAAGTGCTTCAGAAAACTTTGAGAAGCTAGGCTAGTTTTCTTCTTCATCACAGCTAGGAGCTATTAGGTGTTAAACATGGAAACAAGCCCTTATAATGCTGTTAAAATGAAGTGTTCCTCAAAGTAATAAGGAATAGTTATTCTCTAATCTAGATGAGAAACAAGACAAGGAAGACATGGTATCAGCCAGGTATCAATCAAGGAAGCTGCTCCTTCAATTGGTATCTCATTGGTGTATCAGTTATTTGTCAATTTCAGAGCTGCTGTATGCCAAGTTGGAGATTTTGATGTATTTTGAATGAAAGCCTTATCTTTCTGATAGAAGGATATCAAGTTCCATGATCAAATTATTTCTAAGGATGAATCTAGGCCTGCATGAACAGGATTAGCAAAGGCCATAAGCTATGTAGGCTGAAGCCCGAGATGCTTCTTCACTATCAGCATCCAGTCAATAGAGGTAAAGAGAGAAGCAACAGGTAGTAGTCTTAAAGGCATTCTGCCCCCGCCTCCTCCCCCAGGAAACGATGCATCGATCAATAAGCTGACTGATCGCTATTGCTTCGGATTGTAATTCTACACCAATGTCTTCAACACATCATCTTTTTCACAAGCAGAAAGTTTGCAAGTTTTAAAGGCATTAGTGACTTCAATTAAATGCACTCTATACTCCAGTTGATTTCAGATGTAGGGTAGGCCTACTCAATACAGATGAGGCCAGCATCAGATGTTGAAAATTTGTCATACTGGGCCAAATCTATGAGGACAGTTATTTCAGATTGGTAGGAGTCTCAACAGGCTAACTCGGCAGGGTTATTGCCCCTTTAAAGATGCCTTGGCTTTTGTCCAGGCAGATCAACCTTCCTCTCTGACATCCTCCAGGCAAGATAGACTTCTGATAGTCATTAGTAATTACACCTAGTATATATGATGTAGATTAGCACAAGAAACAAATAGGCTACTAAAGTTACCTGCCTGAGGAAACAGGGCCACAACAGAGGCCTTGGACCAGAATTGCCTTGAGGGCGTTTGCCAGTCTTTAGGCCTGAACCCACTGACACGTTTTGCCGCCGCGGTTTCATCACCGCCCGGCAAATTCTTTGTTATATTCTCGGTCCGCTGCCTTTTAACAAAGCATTTTCTGCCGCTGCGTTTTCCCGCTGCGCGAAAACGCGTCAGTGGGTTCGGGCCTTTATGGAGACCATAGCCCACTGTCTCAATGAATAGGTGTCACTAGTGGTTAAAACTATTGAAATGAATGTGACATCAAATTCCTGGTCAATTTCCCACAAAAAAGGCATCCTTTGTATAGGACCTGTTTGTGGGGTGCTGCCCTTTATCATAGCTATGATCCCTATTCATGCTATATCACCCTCCCCTCCCCTCCAACCAATCCAGTGTTGTAGAAATTACTATCACTGGGCTTGTGTGCTGACTGCCACTGGCCAGTCATGGTAGCCATGGTAAAGCGAAAAGGATTTGCTCTCCAAATATACAAGTCCTGAGAGTCACTCTGTATGAAGTTGAAGTGTATGTTATTAGCTTCTATCATACTGCACCACCAAATACCTGCAGCAAACAGGATTGATTTTGTAGTGATCGATTGCCCCAAGGGCACACTTCACCCAGGTAAACATTCTCAAATACAACAGCATTCGTAACCTGATTGATTGGTGGCATTTCAGGTAATTCATATTAAGATGTTTCGATCAATCTTATTCTTTACTGACGGTAGTCATCACCGTCATGAACACAGACTCAGGGACATGTGTCAACACGACATTTCGACAGAGAATATCGGATGCCGATATGATCCTTGCAAAGATTTAGTGAGGTTCTTTAATGAGCTTGAAAGGGCCTAAATTTTATAACTATTCTCCACTTCTGAATTGAGCACTTGACAATCCGACATGGTTAGATTACAGATAGGTTACGTGTCTCGGCACAATGAGTTTTCTAGGTACAGAACACCCACGGCTGTTTGTTAAGTGAAGCAACACACATGGGTAAATTGTTCCCCTCCAAGGGCATAATGGGATGAAGGCAACATGTAAGCCTAAAGATTCGATGGCTTGCTTAAAGTAAGGACGTCCTCCTCCATGTCTGAGTTTTCTCATGCAAGTTGGCACTCTATGGACAATCAAGCTGTCAAAAGCTACGGGCAGTCATTGGGTTTGGTGAAAGCCTTAAGGGAACCAATGAAGACAGAACCAAAGAGAGACAGAACTTCATGTGGAGGAGAACCTTTAGAATCTCTCATCATCAGAACCATGAACAAAGGAATAGGCCATCAAATCTCCAGGGTGACAATCCCATACTAATTCTACAGGAGGCTGTACATGTATGTACATGACTCTCAGCCAGGTTAAGATGGATCAAAGCGGGCCAGAAAGAAGACCCAGTACCTGATGTAAGAGATTGAAGGAACTGCTTTAGAACATCGGGTGTTAACGGCTCATCACCGTCACTCTCAGCTGGGTCGGACAGAGGTAAGCTATCAGGGAGGTCAAACTGCAACGAAAAAGACAACCATGCAGGCACAACATGCACAAAAGAACGAAAAAAACAGAAGCACGGTGACTGTTGTGTTTCCAATGATGGTGATTGACAGTTAACAAAAGAGATGTTGTCATAGCTTTGAGGAATCTACATGATGTACCAAAACAAACGACTCGGCTTACTGAAGAATTCTTCTGCATTGGATGCACGAGCGGCATGGCATTGTTGAGACATCATGAAGTTTAACTCCACAATTCAAAACCCAATACCACCCACCAGGCGCACACATTGCTGCCGAAGGACATTGGGAATTGGAAATTCATTGTTGTATCGAATTTGCGTTTTTAACACTGGAAACACAACTTCTATCAAAGTGTTTGTGAAATAAACCACACCTAACTGGAAATAAAACGATAAGTGATTACAAAGAGAATGAAAATGTGATGAGAGGTGAAGTGCTTGAGGGTAAGATGACAAAATGCATCCAACTATTGCAGATTATAGCAAAAAAATTCCATCCCAGCAGCTAAAACGAGGACATCCTATCTGTTACAACAAGCAGCGATCTATAGCTACCCCAGGTGTAAGATTATGGCACAACTGAATATTTTGGTTCACAACTGAATATTTTGGTTCACAACTGAATTCTGGTTCATAACAGAATTCTGGTTCACAACCAGATTCCGGTTCACAGCCGAATTCCTGTTTACAACAGAATCCTGGTTCACAACCAGATTCCGGTTCACAGCCGAATTCCTGTTTACAACAGAATTCTGGTTCACAGCCGAATTCCTGTTTACAACAGAATTCTGGTTCACAACAGAAATCCAGTTCTGCTTTAGCTGTAAATCTGTCAAGGTGAAATATTTATGAAAATCTTCAAAGAATGCACCACTCTGGAGATTCTCCCTATTCTTGTGCTCCGGCAACCATTCCCTGATAAAATTCCACATCAACAGGTGGTAAATTGCTGTGTTCATGCACCTGATTTCCTGATCCACCGAGCAGAAAAAACCAGCCACAATCACAGTACTGATTAGAAGTCTGCAATATTTGAGGATAATTGACTTCGATTTCCGAGAACTACTTTACACAATGTACTTTTTCACCAGATTGTTGATTTTTCCAGCCTTGTTTGGCGAGTTTGTGGAATCGGCGGAAATCTGACTTTGCAGGTTGCCCTGTGCATCACAAGCAGGATAACTATGGGAGATTCCGTCAAGCAAAGCAGAGATTTCGTTGAAGTTGTCCTGTGTGGGAAATCTGATCATACATTCGGCAAGATCTAATAGCAAGGAAGAGGCAAGGAGTCTCTCATGCAGTAACAGGTTAGGAAATAGGACAGCTTCTGCCCTATCTATTACTTTTGAATGCTCATTTGCTTTCGGAAATAGCACGGGTATGAAAAACATTCAGCATGGAAGTGGCTTTCTAGCTTGGAGGCAGGAGGAGTGATCCTATCATTATATGGTCTATATTTAGTCTCGTATCTCAGTAGAGAAATACATTGATTTGTCGCTGACTGATATATCATCCCCAGCTGTAGGCAAGATGCATTACGACTGGTCCACAAATATACATGAGATTCGTCACGGTTAGGTTGACACCAGACGTATAAGCCTAATGGAGCGATGCATGCACTGAGGATTTTATGGATGAAAAGATAATCTGCAACTTCGACTCAAATTACTCATTAAATACCAGAGTTCTGACATTATCAGTTCATGTGGAAAGCTGTAACCTGGTGACAGATTGACTGGTAAGAGACTAGCGTAGAAACATAGACCATCGATAATAAACATTTGTTCTTAACCACTGAAGTAGGACTCTGCATCATCGCATGATTGGAATTCTTTGACTCCTTGTGTGATGTTCCGACCCCAATGGCACAGAAAACCCAAATCATGGACTGCGACCAGTGAAACTGGGTTTAGTTGCCAGGTATGTGACCCGTGCCAGCAAAATGAGTCAGAATGTGCAGAGAAATCCCAAAGTGCACCAACGGATTGTTGATTTCAGTATTGTCTGGCCTTTGTGAAATTTGACGCTGTCAATTTCTGGAGTTGTTCTCTGGTGTCATCCTGAGTCTTCTTTCCGGTGCATTCCGACTCATTTTGCTGGCACAGGTCACATATGTTTTTTATGGAGGAGAGAGGCCTCTCTCTGACAACCCCGGTTTCTCTGGAGACACCAGTTTCCTCCTCCATTACATTACAAATGACTCCACAATGTTCAACAGCCAATTGTATCATTCTGGCAATAAAGTTAAGCATATCAGATCTATATGACAAGCATGAGGTAAAGAATGACAACAGAAAATGAAAGGTTAGGTGCAGATAGAAAACAAGCAGGCAGAGGTAAAGGTTAGGAAAAGTGAGAGTTAGAGCTAAAAGTAGCAAACACTAAGACTGTTATTACTATCAAGCAATTTATTGCTTACTAAGTCAATATAATAATAATAGGCTAGCATAACAAAAGCATCCATTACAATATCATACATTAGGTAAACAATGAAGAAGAAGCAGGCAGGGAGCGGTCTCAAAAGGTTCTACATGTCTGTAGAAAAAGGGTATCATAAGGGACCCAAATTCTCAGCAAGGTCAAGGAAACTGCGGTTAGCAGGCTCGAAACAGAACATATTTGATTTGTGTTAATCAGAAAGCATGCCGAAATAAACTAAGGATTCATTCTGACGACCCAACTGTCGGACATGCCCTAGTAGGTGCAACTAAAATGTGCTCTCTGGAAGCAGGGTGAAAGACAGGCTGCACGATGTAGGGCAATCGTCTGAATATAAACGTAAGAATTGTGGTGCAGTGAACATGGTGATGTTAAAGGAGATACCCTGACCCGAAGAATGTGCTTCCCCACCACGTATAACAGGAAGAAGTGACGAATAGAACAGGAGAATACACGTAGATTAAAACTGCGCATCGAGTCATGCATCGAGTTTGTCACCTCTACAGGTTTGATTCTTATTGGGCAAACTTCAGCTAACATACTGGCTCATATGAATAAAGACTATCAAATGCTTTACCTTTAGATTTGTACAGCATCGCCTAGTGCATTTGTATTGCAAAATTCAAGTAAAAGCATTTACTAGTCTTTATTCAAATGACCAATTGTTCCACAGGTACTCTTGTTTCTTCCTGCATTACAATGCAACTTTCACAGCATCCTTTACAGAGGGACTTATTTAGAAATAGAGCCACGTTGAACATGATTAAAGCAACAGATATCGAGTGATAGCAATAGGAAAACATAATTATCTTCAAAAGCATGCAGTTTTATATAAAATGATCAACTTCTCCCAAGAGAGAGTGGCGTTTTGTTTCAGTGGCATCACAACACGGAGCCAACCCAGGATGCTATCCGATCAGAATCTTGCTTATTGTCTACCGCTGATCCACCACACAGGGAGGATTTAGAAAGAATTTCTGGTGCAGGAATTTCCTAATGACCATCCAAGTTTCTATTCACTCCATCTCCAGAGCTTATAGAACAATGAGATTCTGGCTGCGGGACATTACACAGGATGAAATAGGATGGCGATACATGCACAACGATATGGACTACACAACAGTTTCGTATTGGGGAAATCTGCTTCTTATAGTTGTGCAGGGTTCCACAATTCCTTCAGCCATGGTTATATTGGAAACTGGGATCAACGAGGGCAGTGTTACATATCTGATATTTTTCATCTCCAAATGCCTCTGGGAAAATCAATAATTCTACAGACACGAAGGTCAGAATTCCCTGGTTCCTAGTCCATAAAGTAATGAGGATTGTCTGAGGAATACAAGACACAGAGGTATCAATTATTGATACAGATATTCTGCTATAGGGAGAGGACACTAGTCCCATTGTGATGGTAAAAACTGGTGGAAAATGCTACGAAAAATCATTAAAAACTTGCAAAAAATGATGAAAAATTCACATTCTGATATGCAAAAATGAGATTCCTAATGGCAGGAACATCTGTTAGAATCACTAAAACGTGATCTAGTCACTCGTGTCATGATCTGCTCTTTGTAAAATTCAGTACCGGTAGATTACAGATACATACTAAATAACTATGTACACTTGTTCTGAAATCAGATAATCCTATTATCTGCTTTGCTCAAGCAGGATTACCAAGGCCTACATGTTGGTTGGCCTCTTTTTTGTTTCAATGGCCACCAAATTGATCTTTTTTCCATCCTGAGACATGTCAGGTTTCCTCTTTTATCAGAAGCGTTCCTAAGCTGCATGCAGCATTTCAAAAGCAAAGTTCTGAAATATCACCTGATACTATTGCAAGAAATCTGACACAGATTACTATATATATACGTCACACAGCCTACCTACATAACCCTGCCAACTAGGTTTCTTACAATGAACAGGCCTACATGATATTGACAACGAAACTGCTGGGGGCAGATGTAGGAGTGACCTTTTGAACAACGCTGAAGCTAAGAAAGCCATTGCTCTTTAATGTCAACACATTTGCAATGAAACCAGACGTGAAGACAAGCAGTAGACTTTCAGTAGACTTTCAGAGGCAGTGATTTGGCATATGCAGCACTGAGGGTCGAATTCTGAAGAATAAGAGCTAAGGATATCAAATGTACCATCATCATCAATTTCAGTATAACTTCTCGGAGGAACCAGTCACTAAGCAGAACGAGGCCAGTGACGGTGGGATAAATTACAGAATCAGACATCTGCTATTAACTCGTCATAATTCTACACAAGATGATCGGCTAACCACCGGCAATAAATCAGAACCCAGACCGGATTTCAATAACATAATGGCACCGGCAACAGTGAGTGTACATGTCACGCAAATATGTAATAGATCAATGGAACTTTGTAATAATCATGTTTGATGTCCTGTTGAAACACTGTGTGATGAAAACTTGTCAAGACTGAAAGCTACTTGAATGAAATGGTATGTGTTGTTCTATTATTTATTTAAGAAGGTAATGGCAGTGACAAGTTTTCCGCTTTGTCATTGACATGGGATCTGAAGTGAGAATATGAACAGGTGCAAAAGCAAAGAAAGTTATTTGCACCAAGCATTTGTTATAAAATGGGGCCTATTCATGTGGGTTGATGAATATTCCAGTGCTGTGAATTTCACATGAAGATTTGTCGATTGGATACCACCTACAGTTAGTCTGCAGTTTGTTTAAGGAAAGCGCAGTGTATTGTCAAAAAGCTGAGACTTGCTGTGTTACTATAGCAAAGACTTGCTATGTTACCCTTGACGCAAGCGCAGTGACATTGCAACATGGCACGGACTAGCATGATCCGTAAATGGGCTCCGAACAAGACAAGTCACACCATAAATATATCGAGTTGGACACACTGTTAGGATTCCAATCAATCACATCTATAGCTGAGTCGATTTCAGGGAAAATTTGATCAATACACATGGAGAATCTTCGAATAACTTTGTGTTCACATTTCATAGAAAAACATCAAGTTTAGATCTACGAGTATGATCTGGGAATGAGTTATATGAAACAAATGGAACTACAGCGGACTCTGTCATGGTGATCAATGTTGAACAATTCAGAATTTCACCCATTTTACCTTAATCTGTGGTTTTGTGTGAATAAATCGTTTCCAATGATCTGGTATTCTGTGACTAGCCATCTTTTTTTATCTACTTCATGTGACACAAATTGGAAGAAAGGACTAGATTTTGTGGCAAATCCACTGGGTGTTTCAACACTGATCCAGGGCAGAGTCTGAATGCATGAACAGCAGGAGGAAAAGTCAGGGGCAGCACTTGGTTTGGTCCCTGGTACATTCCTTTCAGAGGAATGAACACACATTATCACCACAATACATGTCACGTTAGACTTCAGTTCAATCTATGTCAATCCAGTATGGAGTAAAATACACACAGATGAACCAGCTTACTATGGGGTGCTAATAGACGGCTCAAACCTACAAACATCAGGACACAACATTTCACACAACCATCAGTTTCTCCACTGCCAAATATAGTATATAATATGTGTACTGGGTGCTGCAGAGAACACTGAACTCGTACATGTGCCTCACTTCTTCCACCACATTCTTCAGTGACGGCAGCAAGTGGTTTGGCAAGAACCGAGTGCTACCCCTGTAAGGGGTAGAAACCAAAAGAAAGGGTCTAACAAGCAGGTGTAACAGTTAACGATGCATGAGTATAGTGCCCTTCACCCACGTTGTGGACTCGTTTGTGGACCCCCCAGGTGGCAGGTCACGGAATATTTTGGAAAATATCAAGGCCTAGGGAGAATGAAGTTAAACACTGAGTGAAAGTCAAACCAAACTTCGGATTGATCGCCACACATATTCTCTACCAGAACACCACCACATCCATGACATTGGTGACAATTTTCATGATACCGGGGTACACTTAGACAGCTTTCGTTTCAATAGACTCTAGTAGGGTTTAACACTTTTGTAGAGGTCCTTAAGCATTTTCCAAAACACCGTCGACCACTGGTGAGTGAAGGAGCATGTTTTAACTCGGGAATGGCTGGGACAGTATGGTGAAAATGACAGCGATGTGAATGCGGTTTATTGGACATGGCACATCAACATAGGGGAGATTCCGTTAATCAGCCTGGACACAAACCTGAGAGACTTTCCGCACGGTTCCATCTCCAGGGGTTGGACTGGCTGACGGACTAACACCTAAAGGTTTTGAATGATCGTTTGGACTCTCCGGACTAGAAAGTTGTAGAGTATTCCCGCCGACTCTGACGCCATATTTATTCCCAGTGTTTCCACGTTTTACCTCGATAGGTGTCACAGAGTTGTGAGCAGTGACAGTTGTCGGTCCGTAGCGTGATACGACCGGTTCTTTCTTAGCTCCAGCAACTGCATGAAAGACCGGTTTATTAGGCGGCACAGGAGGCGGTGTACCACGGCCAGCAGGACTGACCTTTCGCTGTTGACCGCCGACCGTAAATGAGATTTTACCACCAGATGGAGTAGTAAACACAGTTGTACCAGAACCTTGGGCAGCATTCAAATTAACCCGAGCACCAGGGGCAAGAACGACTTCATGTGGAGTGTTCGGGCGGTCAATTTTCAGATTTTCAGGTTTCTCGGGCTTTTCAGGTTTAGTCTGTAGCTGATACATTGCACGTTTCACGTTAGTGTCTTGTTTCAGATCACGTTCCAAGGAACCAGAATCGACTACTACCCGCCTTGCTTCGGGTGGAGTATTTGGCGGCGTTGTCTTGTACACTTTCACCTGCTTTGGGACCGCTTGAAGCGCCTGCATGCCTGGCGCTGGTCCGGGACTCGGAGATGCAGAAATCTCAGTGTTATTTGTCACAGGTTTGTCTGGTACATGCACACTACTTTTAATCTCAATACTCTGCGGACCTTCCGATCGTTTATCTGCCAACTGCTTCTGTAAAGATTCCACTAGGAGATTCAGACGTTCTACTTCTTCCCCTATTTCACCCGATTGGTCATCATCTCTCCCTAACTTAGCTCTCAACTGTTCACGCTCGGTATCAAAATCGGACAACTGCTTCTCCATCGCAGCTTCCATTTTTAACGACTTTTTGCTCTCCTCAATTAAACCCTCTGCCATATTTTTCATCTTATGTCGTTCCTCTAATAGCAGTTGTTCAAGAATTTTTGTCTTTCTCCTCTCAGCTAGGAATCTTTCAGTTATTCGCTTACGTTCCTTTATCAACATAATGGCGACTTCTCTATGCTTCGACGCCGCCATTTTTTCATCATCTAATGCCGACTGCGATTTCTTCAGATCTTTTTCCATCTTCTTCAACTGATTCCTCTCGAACTCAATCTGTAAGTAAACAAGGACATTATAAACACACTCAGCAGACGCAACTCATTCAACTGCAGCAGACAACACCTTTGGTTGAGTTCTTTCACTGTCGCTGGGTTGAAAAGGTCATTACTTGAAGAGAAAATTGTTCATTTTGGGCATTCGTAGGCCTATCTTTCTCATATGTTTTGGAAAACCTTCAGTTGGGTGTCCGCATCACTGAAAGTCACCAGGCTGTAAATGGCTCAAGACCTTTCAATAGACTGAGTCATACTCTAGTGAAAAGAGAAGCATGCAGACATCTGCTCAGCAGATCAATAACCCCATCGGCAAGTCATTATCCCAGCATTATCTAGCTTTCAATGGAATAACTCTTTTATGTCACGGATAAAGTTGTCAACAGATGCTTGCAAATGCTGGACATAAGAGTCCAGGAGAGTCAAGAGGGTAACTCAGGTGGGAGGGGACATTTCATGATGACCTGTTGAAAACTGGGCTTCAAATATATTGGCTGCCAGTCGGCCATTTTGAAAAATTGAACCATGACTTTAGAAGTCAATGTTTGTTAGGATCTTATACCGTCTGCCAACGAGCCAAATGTTAGAAGGGGTATCGTAAGTTGTTAAACGAAAGACTATGGGCAATTGCAGAATAAAGGAAGGAAAACTATTATGGAAATTAGGCTGTTTATTGTAAACATCACTAAAAATCAAACAGTGCAAAATACGTTTAACGAAGGGTCTAGGTCTTGTGGTGGAGCTACATTATGGGAGGGTTACCTTCAAAAGGATGTACAAAGCTGCAAAACAGGACCATGAATGTTAGACTGCATTCAATAACCACAATTCATGTAAGGCCTCTTCAATGACGCAAGTGAGGTTCTACAATCAAATGTTGGTGACAGGTGGAGAGGAATGATGGGCCTTCAAAGCTAGAAGCGACAGGTTGGGGATTGAACCTTTGAAGCAGGAAGTTCAGGAGGGTATTACTGGAGTGCAGCACGTGGCTGAACTCACAGAGAGTGGGCACTGGTTCCTCATATTTCAATAGGTTCAGGCTGTAACAAGTACAAAAGTCAATACCCAGCACCACCTGGGTGCATAAGGTACTCCACCACATGAGAGCTTTCTTCAGTGTTATATCTAGGATTTGAGAAGGGCATGGTGCAAACTTTGCGAAAAGGGCACTTCAACCTAGAAAAGGGCACTTTTCATTCGCGACATTTCTTCTAACGGAATTTGAAAAGCTAAAAAGTTAAAAAGGTCTCTATAACTCCAGTCAACAGCCAATTTAAGCCACTTTCTAAGGTGATANGACACTTTGCCACTGATTTATCACATACATCAGGAACACTTTACCATTGATTTGTCACAGAGATCAAGGACACTTTGCCACTGATTTATCACATACATCAGGAACACTTTACCATTGATTTGTCACAGAGATCAAGGACACTTTGCCACTGATTTATCACATACATCAGGAACACTTTACCATTGATTTGTCACAGAGATCAAGGACACTTTGCCACTGATTTATCACATACATCAGGAACACTTTACCATTGATTTGTCACAGAGATCAAGGACACTTTGCCACTGATTTATCACATACATCAGGAACACTTTACCATTGATTTGTCACAGAGATCAAGGACACTTTGCCACTGATTTATCACATACATCAGGAACACTTTACCATTGATTTGTCACAGAGATCAAGGACACTTTGCCACTGATTTATCACATACATCAGGAACACTTTACCATTGATTTGTCACAGAGATCAAGGACACTTTGCCACTGATTTATCACATACATCAGGAACACTTTACCATTGATTTGTCACAGAGATCAAGGACACTTTGCCACTGATTTATCACATACATCAGGAACACTTTACCATTGATTTGTCACAGAGATCAAGGACACTTTGCCACTGATTTATCACATACATCAGGAACACTTTACCATTGATTTGTCACAGAGATCAAGGACACTTTGCCACTGATTTATCACATACATCAGGAACACTTTACCATTGATTTGTCACAGAGATCAAGGACACTTTGCCACTGATTTATCACATACATCAGGAACACTTTACCATTGATTTGTCACAGAGATCAAGGACACTTTGCCACTGATTTATCACAGACATCAGGAACACTTTACCATTGATTTGTCACCAACATCAAGGACACTTTACCATTGATTTGTCACAAAAGCCAATAGTGCTTCAGCTAGAGCAAAATGGAATGGCGCTCCCCCATGCCCCTTTTTCCAAGCGCCATTTGCCCTTTTCAAGGCCAAAATTAGCACCATGCCCCTTTTCAGAAAGTGCCCTGCCTCTCCAGATCAATATTTTTTTACGCCATGCCCTGGTATCAACTGGCCATGTCCCATCGAAAACCTGCCATGCCGTACTCGCGTAAATCCATTCTCAACGCAGAGCTTTTTCGAACAATGACAGAAAGACCCGAAATGTGGAAAATGACATAAAACATGCAAAAACGAGTTGGCGAGTGGCAGCGGCTTTTTCATTCCCGTGGCTTGTTGTGTGGTGGGACTGGCAACAAGTCTTGTTGCCTTTTCACTGACACAACTATGCCTTTCCCTTGCAAATCTAGCACCATGCCCTTTTTAAGAGGTGGCGAAAAATACCCTGCCCTTTTGGAATCCTGGCAGAAGCACTAAGCCAAGGACACTTTTAAAGCTCTGATACCCATTTCTTGTTGAAAGGAATGGGTTAAGGTATCTTCTATCCGGATCAAAGTATTGTACAACCAACAAGGTAAGATAAGACATGAGCAGGAACCAGAAGTTGTGTGGGGCCTGCCTTGTTGGAGATCATGTACATGAGAGTTGTGTGTGAATCAGTTACAGGAATTTGTAACGTGATCTGATGAGTCACAACCAAACAGATCCATGGATGCTCACATACATGTAGACTAGCAAATCAATCATGCATTCGCCATGGATACCAGTACACACTCACTGATAGAGTTTCAGCTTGAAAACAGATCAGGATGGAGTTCAGGAACTTCAAGCGTCAAATGATCAACTACAAGCAGGACAAATAATCTTGGAACTAAAGACTGATTTGCCTTTCCTTTGCCTCATTACAGCTGAGGCACAAGCCTCCATCCATACAATCTTTCAGTTACATTCTTCTTGGCACAAAACAAATAACGGATCAAGCTCCTGATGATCCATGTTTAATACAGCATCCTTAGCAACAAGCAGTATTTTTCCACACGTACACAAATGTAGTATCAGACAAGCAATCAGACCTGGTGTCTAGTGATTTATCTGTTTTAGGTAATCGTCAATACATAATATATGAGCTGGTGATTTGAAAAATCTATTACTGGGAGTATCCCAGGGATGTGTTACACAACTGATGAAGAAATGTATCTTTTTCTCAGAAGGTGTAAAGTTCATAGAGGCAAATGATGCAATAACGTGATGTGTAGTAGACGATAAAGTGGAGCCACAATATCAATCTATTTCCGTATGTCTACATGTATTGATTAACCCCAGTCTCATGGTATGGAAAATGAAAGACAGGAAATCATCAAAAGAGATGACTTTTACGAGGTTATCCTCCATTTGTGAGGACAGTCCATATCCTTGAGGCTGGACCGCTGGCCACAGACCATAATGGCGAACGCCATCAAAGTGGAAAACACGATTAACCACTGTTTGATGACATGACACTGACAGTTTGCCTCAAAGATGATATGACCACAGCATTCAGCGCTTTCAGTAATGGTGAAATGCACATTGGAGCAAAAAAAGATGGCGGAAGGAATAGCCGGGAGTGACGCCTGATCCTTAAAGGTATTGTGGCGTGCTGAGATCCGAGCACCAGATTCAGAATTTTTGTTTCTGTAGGGGCCTACATACATGTAGACGGTATTAGGTGTTTAGCAGGAGGAAACCGGAATGCCCAGAGAAAACCTGTGATGTCAAAGAGAGTCGCCCTCTCTATCACATGAGGAATGGGTCTGACTGGGGATTGAATCTGGAACCTCAACAGTGACAGGCACTGGTGTTTGCACTGCACCACTCAGACTACTTCTTTGTTTGAGACTAGAGAAGATTGGTATTCGAATAAAACAATTGTGTGGCGGTCTAGGAAACCCGTCGGATGTTGCTGAATGATCAACAAGGGCTGTCAGATTGCCTGTGAATTGATCTTACTGTACCTGTTACAGTGTACGTAGTATATTTCAGCTATTGAAATGTGCGGGTTCGCCAAGGCCATTAACAACACTTCCCTCAGACACGACATCCAACGGGTTTTCCTAGACTGCCTCACAATTGCCAATTGGTCAGCTGCTACCCAGATGACACTTTTATTGGTGCACCCTGTAAAGTGTATTCCTTGAAGATACTCTGTTCACATGTAAAGCTAAGTTTACTGGACACCCGGAATGCGGAAGTGATGCTATGCATTTTCACATACAACATATCGCTTCCGCATCCCGTATACCGCATTCTGGATGTCTGGGAAAGGCAGCCTAAGGGGAAAATCGGTAACTATCAACGTAGGAAGCTAAACTCTTGATTCATCTCTGCTGATTCTTCCGAAACCAACTGTATCTATCATGAAAGATGTAACAGTCACTGCTGATAGTGATAACAGTACCCTACTCAGACCAAAATATTTGAAACCGAGTCCAAGCCACCATTTGACGCCTGCATGAATGTATCATTTAAATGCCCTCATCACAAGGGAAACCCTCTCATCTAAATTGACATTGATTTTGGTACAAACCGTGTTTCCATGGAAACAACATGTTTAGTAAAAAACAATGAGGAAACGTAAGGCTCTTGGTGGTTCAGTGGATTAGGATTTTCGATAGTGGATACGGTTACGATGGAAGCAGGGATGGAGACAAGACGTATGGTTGATGCTGTGTACATTGATGGGAAGGTAGGCCTACTCAACAAGATCATGATCATGAAGTGTCTACAGTTACATATGAAATGACGTCAGCAGGAGTTTTAGCCACATTGACAAGGTACAATAACAACATTTTCAACTGATCTTTCAACTGGACCACAAAACTTGAGCGGAGCCAGTCTCCCTCACTCTCGGCACAGCTGCTGTACATGTACATCACCACCTTTATTTCTTCACGTGCCTCATTTTGGGGCACAACGTCATCATTTTGACCCCAGTCCTTCCCTCGCTTCAATGTTCATAATGGTCATTGTCTCAGGAAAATCAGGAACAATGGAAGGCAACTTGATCTATGCTGCTCACCCTGGGCAGTCAAATAGGCTATGTTTTGGCTAAAAGTCTTAGTCAGAAATGGCCACAGCTTGCTGTATTTATAAGTGAATCATACATCAGTGCATTGACATACAGGTGAGTACAGGTAGGCAGGCTGCATGTGTTAACCCACTCTCTGTCAAAATGACTACCCTATGCAAGGCCACAAACTGGTCAACATTCCGGTACATAAAACTGGACCATACCAAAATAAATATGACAATTTGTCAAAGAGATTCAAGTTACCAAACAGAGCTACTGGAAACCACAATTTGCCAACCAACAGGCATAACAGGAAATTCCTTGACTCATACTTAATATGGACCACAGTTAGGCCTATACGGGTACACTGTATTAATCATGCTCCTAAAATGAACTGAATTGGGCATATTTTAGATTGGAATGCTAAACATTATAGGGAATTGCTTCCAAAAACCTCACCCCAAACCTGACATGATTATGCTGCTGATTATCCATCTTGAGGGCAGTTACAAACAGTAAATCATCATAATGGTTCAGCCTCGTCACAGAAGCAGTAATATGCTGCCTAGGCAAATATTAAACCCATTGTCCACCATTAGATGAGGCCAATTTATATAATGGTAACTGCTCTCATCACTTTTCAGCAAGCAATGAACGACACCATGTGTGGGCCATCAATCAATTATATGGGTCCAATGTCCATGTGCATGCACAAAAATGGTACTTCATGAACTCATGACCTTCAAAGTTTGACAAAGTCATTTATGCAAGGATAAGGACACCACCTGTTCACCTGTTGCTGTCAGCTGTCGTTCCAGCATAAATGTGCACTACAAGTAGCTTGATCAGTTCTAATTATACAATGTGCAAGTCTACATGTAGATCTATGGGCCTACATTCATGATGTACTTGGTTGAGATCATCAACAACAATGCTTTATGTGACCCTCCACAGTAAAACCAGTCGCATGTCGCTCAGAAGGTGAGCCGCAACGAACTACAAGATGACACCAGGAGAGAATGGAAGAAATAGATTATTTCAGATTTCACAACAGACAGGCAATATTGAAAGTGACAAACATTTGGTCTCAACCTGCCAAGCTAAGACAAGAACGACATGCGACTGGTTTTGCTGTGGAGGGTCACATATCTGAGTAGATAATGGAGATGAGACAATTTGCATTGGTATGTGCAAAGAAACATGAATTCAATAGAAAATCTAGGTGACAGTATCAAACTTTTCATCAGGCATATCAGACAACACGTCACATGGTTGAGAGTGCAATCAACCTGAAAATGACTCTTCACTTACACAAGATAAAGAGTGGCACAGCATGACAAATGGCATCTCCACAAATCAAGACACCAAGGCCGTCTTATCGCGATTATGAAGTCACAGAAAGTCCAATGACATACAATGGCAAAAAAAAGTTTCGTTGGGATTTTGCATTAGTGTGCAGTCAGACTAAGTTCAGCAAGTGACTAACTTTTTAAATAGCAGGCCTCCTTTAGATTGAAAACTGAACCTTACCCTTAGAGTAGCTATCACAACTTCTCTGGCCTGCAACTCGCCTTCCAAGTAGCTCAGTAGACGAAGCAAGTCATTCTTGTTCAGTTCCATCTTGGGATGTCGCTGAAAAAAGAGAATTTCGACTTTCAGTTCATATTTTGTTGCAGTCCCAGTCTGTTTTCCTTTGCTATTGCTGTTATCAGTTTGTAAAATGTGAAATAGCTTCCTCAGACATATCATCACTATCACTATCAGTCCCAACTCAACTGACTGACAGTGACACAACTGTCAGTGTCACGATCACACGGCTCCCGTCCCCCTTCCCCCGGGATCCTTCCATCGAGGTGAAGGAAAATGTTGTGTTCTTCCATGCCATCCACACATTACCTGTCACAGGCCCCCATGCCAGACCCACAAATTCATTGTCCGCTACCCCAGAAGAAAGCATGTACACAACTCCAATGCATCATGCACTTGATTATCAGTTCGGGAAAGTTCCAAATTTGGAAACGTTTCTGATTTTGGAAGCCCAGCGATTCCGATATTGGAAACGTTTCCTTTTTCGGAAGCGGTTTTCGATTCCGATATCGGAATCTTTGTAGGCCTTATTGCACGTTAGGCCCAATCGGGATATGAAAAGCAAAAATCGGGAAGTGTTTTTTTCCACTAACAGATGGCAGCACCTGTGACCTTGTATTCCACGGCGTGAAATCTGAATTGCTGGCGTAAGTTGGCTGCAATCATCGATAATCATCTATTATCATCATCAAAAGGCTCAGTTCCGCCAGAATCTCTATCTCTTGGCTTCCAAATTCGGAAACGTTCCCGCTATATTGGAATCGAAAATAGCTTCCAAAAAAAGAAACGTTTCCAAAGTCGGAAACGCTTCCAATTTTGGAACTTTCCCGAACTGATTATACACTGTATACATGTATGCCAAACCCGCACAGACTGTGGACAAAGACCCAAGGAACAGCTGAAAAATAAACCCTTATTACACGGACAAGAGGGCGGAAATCGGCGTAAAATCTTGTTCAATGATTAGAAAAATACCTTGAGAGTATTTGTTGATAGTCTATCCGCATTATCAAAGCTTGTGCTGCTCGCAGAGCTGCCTTGACTGATGCGATTCGAGCCCCTCGGAGTTCGGGAAGCCATCTTGGATTGAGATCGTCAACTTTTGTATCAAAAGTGCCTTCGCAAATGCCTAAATCTGCAGTATAACCGCATGAATTCATTGAATCATGATCATTTTTGCATGATAATGCATCTAATTGAGAAAAAACGGAATCACGGCGGTATTTTGAGTATCTTTATCGAATNTCACGTTGACACTTTTCACGCGCCACGCTTCACGTTTTCCTTTCGTTCCTCGGAGAAAGCATGTCACAGGACAGGTAATGTGTGTCTCGTTGTGCGCTGTTAAATCGAGGAACGAAAGGAAAACGTGAAGCGTGGCGCGTGAAAAGTGTCAACGTGAGCTCTATGGAACTGGAGCCTTAGAGGCACCAACCAATTGGATTCTTAACCCGAAACAAACCGACACAGGTGGGCATCAGCAGGACGTCTATCACACCCGTGGTGTGGTCATCGGAATGGTCGTCAGGCTAGCGCAGGAGGAAACCTCCCCTTTCCGAGGGTAGGATACAGTATAGTCTGCTTATTGTAAGGTTATATTCGAATGGTCATGGTTTCTGTACCCATTTATCCGGATAAACCCGCGTTGAACAATATAATATCGGACTGAGATTCCTGAGGACGTCGACTCCTGTCACACCGGACGTCTCTGTCGCCCGCCGCAGTCAGTTCGCACATTCCGTTCGCACACTGACGTCCTGGAAAAACACGTTTTTCGGAGACGTCTAACCCCGTCCCTATGCTACATGAAGCTACGGCCCAGTTATTGGCGCTTTTTGTAAGTAGTGACACTTGGAAAACGCTTGAGTTGGCGTCTAGTGCCGCAGTAAAACTCGCGACGGAAATCGCAGTCAGTCCATCCATTCCATTTATTCAATCAATAGTCCCAACGTGATGTAGCGCGTACTTAAAGGTGACATACCTGCCTGATAAAACACGGAGTAAGAGGAATGAACCAATAAAGATTCATTATATATTAATTACAAAACTAACTTTCGGCTCTTGACAGAGATGTGTTGAGAGAAGGACATGTTTATGGTGGTGAAAAAAGGAAATGTTATATTCCCCATGGGTTTGTAATCTGGAAAGCCAAATTCGCACTGTGCATTTCTCGAAGGCTGGTTGTCCCATTCATTTCTTGATTTGGGCGTGTCGGATTATCAAATTCGAGGATGTTCGGACGCGTTGACTTGTCAGTGGTCATTGGCATCATTTCGTTCCGTCTCTCAAACGTCCTTGGACAGTTTTGCACCCAGAAAGGTAATGATTTATCCTGAGTGTAGATGTTTTCTTCAGTAGGCCTACTTCTTCCAACTTATTCCCTCCACAACAGCTTGACTGTCCGGCAACGTAGAAATCGCTTCTTCGTAGCAGACCCATTAGTACTTTGGGAGAGAAGGCGTCGAAATCGCTAGACATTCTAGGGACTGGGGTAAACAACATCGTCAGTGACATTATAGAAAGGATACGCCGCAAGAGGACCAAACAATGCAGAAAAATTCATTTTCAGAAATTGTCATCTCGTTATATCTCTCCAAGATCAGAATAGCACAAAATTGACACACAAAATGATAATAAGCAAGAAGTCAATCTCCAGAATTCACGAATTTTCGACCCCAACCGGGGTCTTTTTCAAGTGGAACTTTACAATCTGAAACTCTAGAAACTTTTTCTAGAGTTTCAGATTGTAAAGTTCCACTTGAAAAAGACCCCGGTTGGGGTCGAAAATTCGTGAATTCTGGAGATTGACTTCTTGCTTATTATCGTTATATCTCTCCTTGTCTTTCTTTGGGTGAGGGGGAGGCGTCGAAATCGCTGGTCATTTCTTCCAGCATGAGACGTACAAGATCTCAGTGACTTTTGAGAGGAGGGACACCGCTGGAGAAACCTAATGCAGAAAAACTGATTTTGGGGAGTAGTAACTAGTCCATATCTCGCTCTCTCTCCTTTTCTGCCCTTCACAGATAACTATGCACTGAAACAGCCCGCCTACCAAAGCACCGATTACCCCCCTGGGGGCGGGGCAGCCA
Source organism: Notospermus geniculatus (assembly GCA_002633025.1). Classification (NCBI taxonomy): domain Eukaryota; kingdom Metazoa; phylum Nemertea; class Pilidiophora; order Heteronemertea; family Lineidae; genus Notospermus; species Notospermus geniculatus. The sequence goes on along the minus strand of NMRB01001923.1, from coordinate 111,092 downwards.
GCAAAGCAGTCGACGGCAATAAGAACACAAAATGGGAGAGTCCGGCTTGGACTTGTAGCCACACAGATGGGTCGGCCCCGCATGATCCCTGGTGGTACGTGGACCTCGGCTTTAGGGTAGACGTCTCAACTGTTGAGGTTGTGAACCGCTGGGGCCTTTGGATTGAAGGTTTTGGTGAGTATTTTCATAGAATATACGCCAAAGCGGATTAAGGATTCACCCTCATGGTCCTTTCGCACTCCTCCGTCGATCAGTTCACCCGTCGGGAGTGATGTAACTGGGACGAAACAAATCGAGGACGAAGACAGTTGACAGGAGGTTCCAAAATCTCATTACCGGTGTAAAAGAATCAAATGTCCCCCGATATGTGATGTCCCCCAACAATACATTTACGGATTAAGCGGCACCATTGAGTTGGACTCTAGAGACCAAGACCCTTAATCCTGTGACAAACAATGCAGGGGGGCATCAGAAGGGTGGGGGCATTGGATTTCATCACACCTGCATCTTACATGGGGTCGATTCCGATAGGGGCGCTCGGTCTAAATTCGATGCAAGACTTCTAGTCTGTCGCTGAGTCCGCGCTAGTTCACGCAGGCGGGACTGTCTCGGCGGGTGCCAAGGATTCGAAGACGGAACAATCAGATACCGTTTTTTTACTTTTCATGGGCGTCCCAGACCCCGTCTATAATTGCCTCATACTTTTTTCAGGGCGTAGGTTGTCTGGATTCAAAGTATACATCGGTGACATCAAGCCACCGGAAGGGTTTCAGATTGGTCCGTATTGCTTCAACCACACCGGGACTGCGGGAGACGGTCAGATATTCACTATTCCTTGTCATGGAATGAGTGGGAGATTTGTGGGAATCACCCGGAAGAGCACGGGCAGTCCTCTGACGATGTGCGAGGTTTCAGTCAGTGGTAAGTCAGAAGCTATATACGCTACCCCATCTCCCGCCCCATCTGACAGCCGACGGTGACTTCGCCTTCGGACGAGCTCCTTGTCTTTGTCGCACCTGCAATGTAAACCATCACCAATCAAACCTTCAAAGGTTCCCGCATATGTTATATTGGATTGAGCAATTGCTGGGTCTGGGAGCCGCAATGATGGTTCAGGAGCGAATTCATCTGTTCGGGATGGCTCATGGTTCCCGACTATGTCGCTCGACGACACTGCGCGCACTTGGCGAGTACCATGAGTACGGTGCTACTTTCTGTCTTTCCAGGAAAGTGCCCATCTTGGGGCGTATTCGCATCAACTGCATCAGCCTTGCCGCTTCAACGATTGACCACTGTAAAGACACGGTCAAAAGTTGAATGTGCCGTCAAATGCGAACAGAACTCGGATTGTCACCAGTTCGACTATCAAGAGGGAGAGGTGTACGGATGCCATTTGTTCGGGCTGTCTCTGGTGCCTGGAGGTCAGAAAGTGGCCTCCTTCGTGCGAAAAACCTAAAATGACGACGTCAAAGAGAATCTACCATTTCTACGCTTGAAAAAGGAACTAACTGGCGGATATTGCATACGACATAGATACTACACCGGGGTTTGATATCAATTTTTGCACCATATTTGTAGTTTGTTGCGTATATAACAGAGGGCGCTGGATTAAGGTGTGCTTCGCGCCGCTCGAAGACGGTCGCCGACGGCGAAGCGAGTTGCTCCAAACTGTCGACCCTCATTTTATTCGTTACATGTTAATGGCTTCGGGTATTTGTGCAAAGCATTGACCAGCTCCAAAAATGCCGTTCCGGACTCCGTTAGGCCTACATGTACATACACGTCCACCGACGTTGCTGAGAGTTGAGACCGGCGAATTCGGCGCTCCGGCGGCTTCATCGACTGTTCATGGAGGAAACATGGAACAAACAAAAATCACGAACTCGCTTATGCATTTTTCATTTAGATACCGGAGAATATGTGATCGATGACGGATGATCGAAAATATGTTATTTTTTGTACCATTGAAGAATTGAGGACATGTAGGCCTAGTATTCCTTGGACTATGAGGTGGAGGCCACGTGCACAAGACACGGCTCCTCGGGGACAGAATTTGAAGTATCTATTGCATCTAATGTACTTCAGGTTTCATTTGTAATTAGTTTTAATGAATACCGATGTTCATGTAGTGCTACATCATAACCCGCGGGCGGACGAGTTCGTCGGCTCGGGGCCTCGTCCGTCGACCACATTTTGTCCTCAATCACTTGTCCTCAATCACGTTACACATAAATCCGTCTGTGGACGGGCTTGACACTTCTGTCAGATCGCGTTCGTTACCAGCACAGGGCTGTACGTCTCCAACCTTGCTCTATTATCCAACCAATCACGAAAGATAAATGTGTCTTTGTATTTAGTAAATGTATCTCTAATCAATAAAACCTCATTTCATTTTTATTTGTGTTAGCCAATTGCAACGACGCGCCGTTCGATTTCACCAGTATGGCAAAACGAAAACATAAGCTCTAATTAGCTCGTACGATAAAACAAAGTGTTTGCATGGTTAAGTGAGTCTTTTTATGACGAACACTAATTCGTCCGCAGGGGCCGATCAGGAGTTTCGCTCGAATGAGCACAATCATTAACAGTCTGACGCGACACTTTCCTCTGTTTTTTCCGTCTTCGGGTACGACCGCTCGTAGACTGGTACCCGGTCCTAACGATTTTACATCGGACTTTTGTTGCCTACAGCGCGCAGATTGGTAGGATCAGGTACTAGTCTAGACCGCTCGCGCCGCCGCCCTGTCATGATAAAAAGTTAGGTTGGAATCATTGTTATTAGGGAGGTTTCGAAATCAAACGATAAACGTAAACGTTAACGACAACTTTATTTTTGTACCGAAAATGCAATGCAAAATCTGGTTAATGTGTAGTATGAAAAATAACGTTGTCGTAAAAGTTTGGTTTATCGTTTGATTTCGAAACCTCCCCATTGTTTATTCAGCGAACGGAAACTATCGAGCACGTGCATGGTTAGTATCCATGACACAACAACGTCTGGATTCGACAACTCGTGTCACACCCGAATGCCTTCTTTGTCCCTGTTGACACCTGAACTGGTTGGTGTAAATTCCAAACATCACCTATTAAATCTGCAATACAAGAGCAATTGTTTGGCCACCTTTTCCCCTTTTGCTGATGTTTTAGAAAATGACTCTTCGGGATGGGTCCTCTTCAAACCATTCCAATTCAGCATTGCACGCCAACAAACACAGTAGGCCTACTATTGTGAACTTTTCATCTATCGATGGCCCAGTCTCGGGCTCGACTTCAAGTTTCCGTTTTATTATGAGCTGACCTCTGACCTGATTTGCATACGGAAATCTTACATTCGGCAATTTCCGGTTGTCGTAGACGAACAATTTTGATCGACGACATTGCATATTCTATGAATTCCCATTGTGTTATGCAGATTTTGAGGGGGAGAGGTGAGAGGTGAGAGGTCAAACTATACAGAGTGTAGCAGTTCATTTTGGAAGGATGTTTCTCAGCGATTCGTAAATACCAAATGATTCCACATTTCATGATGTCTATATTATTGCTGAAAATACATTTTATTGTAATATGTCGATGCTATTGATTTAAAAACGCATTTTTAAGGCGCTGCTATGGGGTAGACTCATTCACTATCGGATAAAGACTCAGATGTTCTCTCAGTTGTGGGCAGATGGCGCACTTGACGAATCTGTGATTCCATTTCTTAACTCGAGTCCCTCTTGTATTGATCGTTGACCCCGTCTGAATATCATCACTCGATCATCGGGACAGATCGGCAATCCCGAGTGATAATGATATGCAGACGGGGTCAAGAGGTCGGCGTGGTATAAAACGGAAACCTGAATTTAAGTTTGGTATATGGAACGACTTTAGCAAAGCATTTATGTACAGTGCCTGAGTTGCGCTACAGTATCACTGGAGCGATTCCAAAGGGGCTTTGTGCCAAACCAAGATGCTGTCAATTTGTTTATGACGGCAAAGATCCACACACGCGGTTTAGCAAGTGGCGTGGCCATGATAGACAGTGGTGGCTCCCATTTTACCATCAACCAGACTATCTTCGGAAATCAACAAAGCCCTCCAGCTGAATTAAAAAGGGGTACCGGTAACTGAAAATGTTCATTCTGTTGAAGGCGTGTCTTCACTCTATATAGTCTATAGCGGAGTCAATCTGAAAAATCGCCCAAATGACGCTGGTTGAAGCATAATCTTGGGAATCCAATTTCCATCGCATTTCTTATACCCACGTGCAAGATGTAAACATAAACAAACGTTCCCATTGGTTGAAAACGTTGAAGATGGGGATTTAGCACAGTGGTGTGCACGCTTTCCCTCAATGCTGGCGGTGTTGCCTTATGTGGAGGCGTGGGTTCGAATCCCGGTACTGTCGATAGGCATACTGACCAACATAGCAGACCTATGATTATAAACGTTCCCATTGGTTGAAATGATCGTCACTACTCGGAACCATGATTACGGCGATCTAGGCAAAGGCAGTGACAATATTTCCTATTTTGCTCGGAATCATTCGGGGCAGATCGGTAATTCCGAGTGATAATGATATGCAGACGGGGGTCAAGAGGTCGGCGTGGTATAAAACGGAAACCTGAATTTAAGTTTGGTATATGGAACGACTTTAGCAGAGCATTTATTTACAGTGCCAGTTACGCTACAGTATCACTGGAGCGATTCCAAAGGGACTTTGTGCCAAACCAATTTGTTTATGACGGCCAAAAGATCTACACATTTGGCTATTTCAAGGTTTAGCAAGTAGCGCGTGGCCAAGATACATGTAGACAGTGGTGGCTCCCATTTTACCATCAACCAGACTATCTTCGGAAATCAACAAAGGCCCTTCCGCTGAATTAAAAGGGGGTAACTGAAAATGTTCANCATTGTATTCTGTTATGAGAGAGTAATTCCTGTTTTGTAGTATCTTATTATGCTGTTAGCCTGCTTGGCCAAATATTTACAATGCAATAAATCCTATTGATAAACAAATGTTCTTGCCTCAGTCAATAAGCAATAGCCCTGCACAGAAATTTGTCTGGGCAGGTATGTCGATGTAATAAAACCAGGCCTGCTGGAGGTCTAGACTATGCATAAAAGAAGGCTAAGGTGAAGTCGGTGAATAATGTCCCCTCAACTTGCTTTCACTCAACTTTGTTGTAGTAGGCCTAATCCTGTTCCCCAGGCCTGGGGTGACACGCTGAAAATACTCTACACTTTGGTTCATGTCTGTTGTTAGCTCTCTGTTGACCAGGCCCCTGTTTCATAAAGTAACATTAAGCTAATGGTACCATTAACTCCAATGCATTTTCCATTTGGTTAAAGGTACCATTAGCTTAAAGTCACTTTATGAAACAGGCCCCTGCAGTGTAGCTAACAAGATAAAAGAAAAGATTTGTGATGTGAGGCTACAGTAGTGAATAGGAGGAAACCAGAGTGCCTGGGGGAAATCTTGCTGTCCAAAGAGTCACCCCCTCGATCGCATTAGGCCATGTAAAAAATAGTTGGTTAGCATCCTCCCACTCTCAATTTTCTGAGGAGGGTGGGAGTTTTTGAAAATCTTTTATTGAGTTTGAGATGCATGTTACCATGGTAACCATGGCAACCTGAAGGAAATTCCAAATGTATGAATTGAAATGTGTTGTTTTATTTAAGCATCCCAACCTACAATTTTATCACTCTTTTTTGAAAATAGGCCTAAAAATAAAAATTTTTTGAGGAGGGGGTGATTTCAATGGCGGGAGGGGATGCTAACCAACTATTTTGTTTACATGGCCTTATGAGCAGGTCTGACTGGGGACTGAACCTGCAACCTCAGAGGTGACAGGCGCTGGTGCTTGCACTGGGCCACTCTGACCAAGATAGCCCTGAATTTAACATGTTTAGCTGTGTTCATGTCTTGTGACATCTTATTATACATATAGATAGAGGGTAACAAGGTGTGAAGTATTGCGTGACAGGTGTAAGACAACTTTCATGAATAAGTTATTAATTTGTACAACTTGTTATTATCCAAGACTGAAGCTATTCTCTGCACAGAAGTACATGTATGAAAAATGTAAGGCAGTATTGTAGTTTGTTGTGACCAACACATGAATAAGTTAGCATCACCCATCCTCCAAAAGCAGGGCTTTGATCTTATGCTCCACCAAAAGAGTGGATGAAGAGGAGTGTGGGGTAAAACCCCCTACTGAGGGAGGATGGCATCACCTGAATGGGGACCCCAGCCCACTGCCTCAATAGGTGTCACTACTGTTTAACTATTGAAATGAAACTGACATCCCACTCATGATCAATTTCCCCGACAAAAGGCATCCATTGTATTGGACCAAGTTTCACTGTGCTGCCCTCTATTGTAGCTAGGATCCCAGTGTTTCCACCAGAGGGTACTTCTAAGGGTACTATGATAGTACCCTCAAAGGAACAGAAAAGGGCCATTTTCTTTCATGGGGTTTTTGCAGATTTTGAAGAAATTAGTACCCTCAAAAAAATTTCTGGCGGAAACCCTGGATCCCCATTTCTGGACTGTTTAGATGATGAACTCACAAAAGTGAATTTAGAGTATCAATATATTCCATCATCTCTTTCTTTGCTGTTTCAGTGGTGCATTCTCAGAAGTAAGACTGGCGGAGGACAAACTTGAAAGTGGAACATTCAGAGCTATAAAGTGTATAAACAAGAAACACCTCAAGGGAAAGGAAGAATCGTTAAGGAATGAAATAGCTGTCTTGAATAAGTAAGTCGACTTCAAATTGTGTAGTAAATCAGTAAAGAAATCGTCTTGTTTGCTTTTGATAAAAAGATATCTGCTCTCAATTCTTTCTAATCGAAATCCTCCTCGCCATAGGTGCCTCAGCTGTCTTGAATGAAAACATGGTTGAAGTAGGTTTTGATTCGTGCTATCATATCTCGGCTAGACTCCTGAATGGAAATAAATAGTGTCTGTTAGACATTTACATGTACCTGGGTAGACCTGGTGTTCTGGTGATGTCTAATGGTGTTCTGTTATCAAAACACTGTCTTCACTATCAAACTCTGTCATGATCCGTGAATTTCCATGGTCATGATCTTTTTATCACTAAATAGATCACATTTACTTTGTGTAAACTATGGCAGTATGGGCATCCAACTTATCTACATTGTATTAGCTTACATTACAAAGTGAATATCCCCGAGGACAAATCCATACCATCTTCAAAGTAATATTTTCTGTGATATGATCTACTCCGAGTCAAAATTCAAGAAGCCTGTTTTCACTATGTGCACATTAGATGGGTGTGTCTGCTGTGAGTGCGTGATATCAGACGGTCAGGCTACATGCTTACATTCTGCCTCACAGAACATTCATTGTCGGTGTTTTCATTTTAATTTTTTTTCCAAATGATTGTTGATGCTTGTTTTCCATTTGATGAGGTTTTGTTTTGTTAAAACATGTTTGAAGTGTGAGAAGATAATAAGGCAGATTTATGGAATACATGTACATTGTAGGTTAGATACTTTGTATTCAGATATCTGTCATGTCTGTCAGTCACAAAACCTTTCTGTAAGGACACTCCTGACAAATGCTAATTCTTATTGAAAGGTGTCCTATAGAGGCCAAGTTGAATAGTGTCCTAACACAGGACAGAAAGTTGGTGTCCATGATGAAAGGGTGTCCACATGGCAGAGGTGTCTGCAAAGGGAGGTTCCATTGTACATGTTTATTTTTTACTGTTTAATCATCAAAAAGCATCCCTTCATGTAGTGTCATGAGTGTACAATACATGTGTGTCACAAGGTGTATCTGCCCATGGATGTGGCACTAATCCCTTTGCAGATGATGATATCTCTGCCAGAAGGACATCTCTCTGTTATAGACAGTAACTTCTCTGTAATCTGAACACTCCTCTCATAAGGACATGAAATAGGAATCGGGTTTCTAAGGTGAAAGACATTGCTTCCTACCAGAATCGAACCCACGGACCCTTGCATAAGGCATCAATCGCCAGCGAGGCAAAGAACTCACCGAAAAATACACGAACACGCGAGCTGTCTGCTGAGCAAATGGTCTCGAATGACTTTTTGCTCAGCAGATAGCTCCAGTGTGCGGCAGGCTTTAGAGACAGGATTATTCACCACTCCAATGGTAACCTTTAGAGAGACTCCACTGTGACTGTCCATGCCAGGATCCATAAATTAGACAGTTTGCCAACTTTGTCAACATTTGATCCCATGATCCTATCAGTGAAGAACCAGTAGTCAATCCATACTTACCAATACATGGGAAGATCATATATAACGCTCACAGGGAAAGATACTGCTTATATCAGGGAATGTCTGAGAAACAGATAGACACACTGGATGAAGATGATAAAAAATCAATAGCGTTACCAATCTCATTTGGCCATCCGTGTATTGGCAGTTTGGAAGGAGTGTTTGGTGGTGACGTGGAGTCTCCTTGACTTGTTTTGGCGGTGGTTGGAATCATGAGGGGTTTAGTGGTGAGGTCAGTGACTCCTGACATCTTCATGATGATAAACATGAATCCTCTGGCTGTTGCTTGAAAAACAGGACCTCTGTCAAGGACACCTTTATTTGGAAGTGGTGGTGTTAAAGCGATGTAGTCGCGAGAGTTGAAAATGAAATCTCGTTCAGCTATCGCGACCCGCGATAGCTCCCCAATTTCATTCATTGCTCGCGGGATTCTTGAAACTGATCTCAGTGTGATTTCCAGCATCTTTGAATCATCAAATTACGGGTTCGCCGACGTTTTATATACACTAAAACGTTCAAGAAAAATCTTTTATTAATATTATTTCAATGAATTTGGGCGAAATAAATGTTTATCGCCGGGAAAATTTCAAAATCTCACGGGGATTCCCCATGGGATTTCCCCGAGGAACTATCGATGTGCAGTAACTGCAGGGCTCGCGTACATCGCTTTAACACGGAGTCTCCTTGACTTGTTTACATGTAGGAGTTGGGGGGGGGGGGGATGATAATGCACTCTTGACACCTTGATCGTCTGACTGTTGCTTGAAGTACAGTAGAATCTTGGTATCAAGGACACCTCTAATCCTTGATTTCGAGGTGTCCTACATGTACATGTATTAAACAGGCATGACTGGAGGTCAGAATGAATAGAACCAACTTATCCTTAACTGGAAGGTGTCATTAATTGGGAGGAGTCCTAAATTGGGAGGTGTCCTTAATTGGGAGGTGTCCTTAACTGGGAGGTGTCCTAAACTGGGAGGTGTCTTTATTTGGGAGGTGTCCTTCTGACAGAGGTGGCCACTAGGGGAGGTTTCACTAGACTGACACAGTCAGAGTTGTTGTTGGTTCAACTTCAGTAACTGACTAAAAGCAATATTCACCCATGAAAACTTAAATGCCATTAAGCTTGATCAACTTCACTTCCGTTTAATATAGTGAAAAGTTCAGACGACATTGTTGAATGTGTTTGCATATTTCCCACATATTCCATCACAATAATGAATAAACCCACTCTCACTGGCTCCCATTATTCTGTCAATTTTACCTGCCAGTGTCAACAAACAGAACACTGAAATTTTGACAAAAATCATTGCTTATTTCACATTGGATTCTTGAACATTTGAATCAGTCATCCTCAACACGCAATACATCTCGTAGCCATTTTCAATAGACGAACTATTGATTTCCATTTCTACAGTCAAGTTGTCTTCGGGCGGGAAATTGCTGATCACAAAAACAGCCTTTATAAACAGTGCCGCAAGATGCGTGGAAATGGTGTTCTTCAACAATCTTTGTTCATTTTTAAAAAGTTGAAATTGCCATGATTGTTGTGTGAGTGTATCATTATGCAAAGCATTTTTGAATCGGGAGAAATATCATTCATGAAGTTTTTTTTGTCACAGAGACGAATTGGCACTTTGCAAATATTCACATCTTGCCAACTTTTGATGTATTCTGACTTAAAGAGTGAAAAACCTCTACGTATACTGAAGACAGGCACGGATCCAGGATTTTTGGCAGAGGGGGTCAGGGCCGGCGAGGGCGGTCGTTGCAGGTGGGCGCCAAAGATTCTCACGTCGATGGAAGATTTTGAAATCTAGAGGGCCATAGACGCAATTTCCTGGAATCTCATCAAACAGAAGCTTTATTCTTGCGTTTTTTTGCTTGTTGCAAATTATTGAGGAAAAAACCAATGGTGGTGGTGAGCAGGGGGTCACACCCCCCAACCCCCCCTCTGGACTGCCCCGCATGGAAGAATTGATCCAACCAGAGATTGAACCCATCCTCAGAGGTGATGGGGACTGATTTATTCCACTGCACCACTCTGACTTCCTCCACCAGAGCTGAACTGTCTCTCAATGATGAGGTCTGTGGAAATCCATTATTTTTAACTGTTCAATGAGATGTTTGCCGACAGCAGTTGCAGTGAAACGTAAAGATTGCCCCACCCATCTCTGATGTGACATTTTGAGTCGTTTGCATGACTGACCATACAGAGTTAGAAAATGATGGTTTTTGAAAGGTGTTCGACTTCCCTTTATCCTGCCGCAAGGGTTGTACTCCCGTAGTCTTCTCTTAGCTGAGTATTGCTACACTGACTCCAGTGCAGACCATCAATATTTTGGCAAGATCATGTCAAGTCGAATGACTTCCACCTTCTGGTCATAGAAAACACTGCTACAGATCGGCAGATCATCTCCCATGACCCAGATTGTGTAAGTTCATTAGTTCTCTGTTTCAAATGCCTGCAATACCATGTCTAGCTAATTGAAATGAGATTCCACAGTTCAATGACTTCATACTTGGTCAATATCAGAATAACATTTTCATCATTGTTAGTCAGCAGGTGAATGCTTTGGTAAAATGATCATGAAATATCAGATTGAATGCATCATACAAGGTATAAATGTATCTTCAGATACCCAGTGACCTACATCTAGATTTCATTGCACTGTCTATTTCAATGGAATTTTTGCAGCCAAATGCAATGTATTTCCTCAGTCATGTTGTCCAGCATAAGTGGTAGGAATACTAAAATAGGATCTTACCTCCAAGAACATATGTATGATAATACATGTACTCGTACTGTATGCAGGAGTCCTCGCCAGCTCAAGAACACCATGTTTGTTTTAACTTCTGAGCGACCAAGTCAATACACACAGCATTGATCTGGTGTATTTTCACCATTAAAGTCAATTATCAGTGCAAATACTCTTCTCTGTGAGAAGTTTGCTTACTACCAATGTCAAGATTGGCAACAGGTGATTGAAATCGACTTGAATATGAATGAGAATCGTGGGCTGAGTGCCATGTACAGCATTATTCATTAGTCATTATTTGAGGAGCCACAGTGGTGTAGTGGTTCGGGTCTCCGACTAGCGGTCATAGGGTCCCGGGTTCGAATCCCACTGTGGCGTGAGACTTTGTGCAAGTCTCTTTGCCTTACTGCCCTCTCTCCACCCATTATATAATGGGTACTGGTCAGATATGCTCAGATTGTAGCGCTGGATGAGCAGCTCATCTGAGTTCTACTGAAAGGTTTCAGGATAGACCAGGGTTAAAGTGTAAAGTCGGATGACACCTCTACCGTTGTTGACTATAAACCCAAACTTTAACTTTATTCACATGATAGACAACATAGGGTAAATTTAGTGTAAAGCAGGAGGAAACCAGAGTGCCCGGAGAAAAAAAGTGCGCTATCAAAGAGAGTTGTCCTCTCTATCACATGAAGAGTGGGTCCGACCTGGTATTGAACCCGGAACATCAGACATATCAGAGGTGAAAGGCATCGATGTTTCCACTACACCACTCATGCATTCTCACGTTATCTACTACAGGACGGTGTCAAGTTTCTCCTGCATAAAAGTACAACCCTTGTCTCCAGATCCGATAGTTCCGTCAATGTTGCTCTGCTCCTTCGATTTTTCACCCCACTGGACACTGTCATCTTTTGTCATGTCCATCTCGGAGGGGAATCTTGTCTGCTGTATCTCATCATTGATTGAGTCTGTAGTTTGTCGTCTCCCTCGACGACGTGACATCTAATCTCACCAATCTGTACGACAGTGGACCAAGTGCCAGATTCAAGTTCCTGATAATGCTTTGTCATGTTCTTCAATAATACTTATTTTTGATGGCGTCAGAGAAGATGGCATGTTGATCAGACGAAATGGTGGTTGTTACAGCAACTTTCAGGTTAAAAGCCATCCTGTATTTACCAATTCCTTTTCCTCTCTTTTCAGATTACAACACCCCAATATAGTACGACTTGTAGATGTATTCGAAGACCAAAAACTAGTTTATTTAGTTATGGAATTGTAAGTACACAAACCGTTGGATAACTTTCCCATCATGTTCATGCATGCATCATTACCGGTATTGCGGTTTAACATAGATCACCTTTGAAACTTCAGTATTGCAACTTCACGGCAGTTTTCCTTCGCAATTGCTCTCCCAGCCTACACATATTCTGCCTCATGCCGTGCCCACTCAGATATTGATGATCTTGAACTCAGAGTTCGATGGATGTAACTGACAGTTTGGAAATATTTGCTGTCTATAGGCTATTAGTCAGGCGTGCTGATATTGACAACTGAACATTCCGCCAACTGGCTTCCTATTTGTTTGCTGACTGTTGTTTTGCTGTCAGGTGGCTGTTGGTCTCAGAATGGATCAGTCTCAGTTTTCCTTCTGTTGCTTGGAATGTAATACATATAGATCTGTTTTGACAGCTTACACGCTTTGGTAACCCCATCTTGCCTACGCAACCAGTTTCCTCATAGACACTAATTCTCAAATTGACGTAAACGAGAAAGACCTGCGCACTTCTGCTGAAATCGCAACCAAAACCTCGGTCTGAAACTGAATGACGTGACGCAGACAACCCCATGACAATGACTTCGACGACATTGCGTCAGAGTCGACCATTGCTGAATCATGGATTGCGTCACGGCTGGCTTCAGATCGAGGTTGTGGTTGCGATTTCGGCGGAAGTGCGCAATCCGCGAATTCGAGAATCGTCTCTTGGCTAGACGTACCGACCTGCAGTTGTTGGTATAGAGAGCTTGCACTCCATATGTATGTACGTAGTATCGCTATGAGATGGAATCCAGCATTATCGTATCCATTCGACCCACCCACTGGAAAATACCAGAGAATACCACATGTTGAAAGATTTCTCATCTTTTTCTGTGTGAAGGAATGTGCGATTTGATCCCGAGGTAGTCAGTGGGTTACATAATGAACAAATCTCAAGGTAATCAATTTATAGTGTTGCTAATTTCATCGATCAGCTGTTTGCGTAATGTAACCAACAGTTGGATAGAATGTGCGGTGATGCGTTTGTAGGCCTACATGTGGTGCTTTCTTTTGATTCTATATACCCCATGTAGGCCTACTGGTAACCCCTCTCTGAAAAAGAGACGGGGTGGATCTATTCTGAACACTTGGCTGGGAAAGGCACATCACAACCAATACATTGAATGTGGGTTCTACTTCCATCATGCATTGAGTATCAGATTTGAATTGTAACAGTCTCACGGGGGTGTGGATGGGGGTGGGGCATCACATTGCCATCCTGTTGGAGCCCATCCTGAGGTAATCTGTGGCTCTTAACACTCCCTCCCTATCATGCCGATGTCTCCGCACACAGTGAAGTGCATCCAGAGGTGATCTGTGGTTCTTGCACTTGCTCCTTACATCACCCACAAAGAGTGGTTACATAGGGAGCAAGTGCAAAGAACCACTAATAGCCTTTGTTCCACCTATCCCAAATTGGTGGGTTTTTTTGAGACCCGGTCTTCCCCGGGCTTGAAAAAACCCGGCATGCGCTTAACCTATTTTCAGTACATTTCATTAGTTACTAAACTAATGACGGCGAGCTCGGGCGGGTCTAATAACCCCGGGGTTTTCAAACACGGGTCTATTAGACACAGCAAAAAATAGGTCTTTGCACAAGAAACCCGGGGTTTTGGTGGGTTTAGGATAGGTGGAAATATAGCTAATTTCCTCAGGATGAGTGACGGTTGGAGTGGGTGCGAATAACCATTGATTACATCTGAATGGCAACAACCTACACCG
>NMRB01001923.1:57676-82423 GCA_002633025.1 Notospermus geniculatus | reverse complement strand
GGCGGGGGGGGGGGGAGGGGGGAACAATTGCAGGAGTTCTTCATGAACTTGACTATACTGCTACTCAATTAATAACGCAGTTCTGCTTTTTGATGTTCAAATTGTCGGATTCTGAGATTTTGGCTTTGTATTTGGTGATGAAGCCTGGAAAGGACTAGACCGTTATTTGGTGAAGTGAGGAGTCAATCTCAGGTTTGTGATTATTTACGTGCTGTCATGTCACCCAGCAGTGTATGATAATTCTGTATACATGTACGACACACACACACAATGTATTAAAAATGTATTTGTATGCACCGCAGCTCCGTCTTCAACGTACATGACGTCTCCACCATGGGTACAACCAATATATTGTGATGAGAAAACATGTGAATTTTACACTCTATTCATACTAGAACTCAATGTCATAATAACTGTGCTTTTATATTTTGTCTTTTTCTGCTTACTTCTATAAATACACATATACTATTTACCAATTCTATGGATTCACAATTCATGTTGTCTGTTTCTGTTAGGTAAACACTGACATAATACTTAGTTCACGCTTATGTGTCCCTTTTTTGGACCCTCCACGCCCTGTTGTTTACGCATCAAGTTGTGTTGACATTTTCTCTACTTTTCTCTTGTAATATGAATATTATTATATTTTATAGATGTCTACTAGTATATGCACTAAATGCACTAACGTACATGCCTCAGAGTATTTTTTGTGGAATTCTTGGTTACACAGGATACCAGCATGTTGTTCACATCATCCTCGTTAAGGTTGTCATGACGATTTATTGGTTATATTGTCTCTACCCTAAGGGGACTGCTCCACGTGAGAGTTTTCTCGTGCGAGTTGGCCCTCAATGGGCAATTCACCATTGTTGGTTTCCTTTTGACATCCACTGAGACCAATGACATGATCGACTGTTGATATAGAGCTTGTGCAGATGACGTCATCACGAAAAAATCCGCCATCTTGCCACTCAAACTGACGTCAAATGACATCAGCGACCCACGTGGTGCAGTTTGTCATCAGCGCAAGTTGGGTGTTGCGACTTCAACCATGACGCGATCTGCACGTGGCGCACTTTGTCATTGACTGCCAGCATGGCGGACTGCCGGTCAAAAGTGATGTCATAATGAGCCGCTGCACAAGCTCTATATCTCTGTGGTGAAGTTGCCCATACAGCCAACCCAAGTGAAAAACTCATCCATGGAGCCACACCATAATGCCTAGCAAGGTATCTACTTATTGTTTTGCACCAAAATAGTTCTGTTGAATAGAGATGGAGTATTTAGACTCATTTCTAGAAGACCAGTTTCCAGGCTTGCCACATGGTTTCCACAGGCCTTCGTCCATGGGAGCAATGACCGTGACCTTCTGTATTGCATGAATGAAGGAAAGCACAAAGCTTGCTAAAAGAGGGCCGTTCGTGAGTACTTAACTTCAAAATCAAAATAACCTATCAAACCGTGGATTTTCCAAAAGAATCAAAGTTTATTGCTTTGTCGTTTAATTCCTGAGTGGTCTGATTTTAACAAGTTTTCACCGTAGCGGTAGAGCTTCATATCAAGTGCACTGCCATGGTCTGTGCTTGTGTAGGTAAATGTTGATAAATTGCGCATCCATAACATGAACAATGAGAATCTTTGTCCTTGTTTGGTAGAAAATTCCAGGCGTTGGGATCAAAACTGCAAGATTATAAGACACCTCTCCGAGCAAGTACCAGCTCGGTGGGTGTCTAGAAAGACCTCTAGAAACCTAAAGACCCCGGATACTAGGCGGCTAGTGTTCCGTTGCTTGTTCTTGACAATGAACTGGCCAGTTCTGGAACTTGTTCTGAGAGGTGAAGAGTCGATGGATCAATTGCAAAGCAATTGTATTTGAATATGTGTATATATTTATGGCCCGACTGGGTCCAATGTTACGACCCCACGGGTGTATATTTTATATTTTGACACAAATTCTTGTAGCGTGCACCCACTTGTTGCTGAGGTAGTAATTAAAATATCTAATAGTGGTGTAACTGTATAATGGCTAAGATATTACAGATGTATTGTAAACAGTTATTGGCCTAATAAGGTTTGTTCAGACAGGGGAACTTGGGAAAGGTACCAATGTAAAGTACTGACTTCTCTGCTGATTTGTAAGCTATTCAGTTAGCATGATTATGAACATGTACACAACAGTTTGTAGCGATGAGACATTCGGCAAGTCACCTTACATCATAACATTTAAGTGGCTACTGCTACGCTATACCCTGATTGCATGAGTCTCGACCATTAGCAAAATTACTGTAAGCCAGTGTAAATTTTTTGAATGTTCCTCATCTGTGAATGTTAAAGGGAATAAGCTGTGACTCGACAATAGGGGACACACAGAGAAACATGCTGATCTATCTGACAGCGTTTCCCAAAAATAAAGGGAAACACTGACACATGGAACACACTGGCAGATGTTACACAGGTATTTGAATTCATGGAAACGTAATCTATGTTCAGAGAATGGTAAATGGTTTGGATGGTACGTGTACTGCTTCCTCTTGATTTATGACACGCAACATTTTGGGCCAGTTTATATGTTATGTTGATCTCAGTTTGTCATTTGATGGGGCAGTTTTTTGTCCAGCACGTATCACTTGGGCCAACACTGTAATCAGCATGATCAAAATGTGCTCCTACTTATCTTTCGTGTTGAACAAAGGATAAATGCCACACTTAGACTTAAGTAGATTTAGGGCCCACACATCGCAAGGCCAACTGGTTCCAACCCTTCTGTGCTTTTGCCATTGGGACAGAAAATGAGGCAGTCAATCAAATAACATCCAAATCCCACCAATGTTTTTTCAGTAAGGCCCAAAGGAACATGTACCGTTTCGTTCAATGCACATGCCAGTGAAGAATTTCAACATATCTGCCTGAATTACTCCAAAGCAATTTGAGGGCAAGGCAGGGTGGAGCAAGTGTTTGGAATTGTGTCGGACCCTTGTTTTGATGGGTGGTACATGTCTTGACCGGGTGATATGTGCTGTACAAGATCACACTGGAACATTATGTCATTCCTTAGCTGAAATGGAAGTGTATTTCACTGGATCTGTTGTCATTTCTTTGAAGACGTATCTTTTTGAATATTTAAGTTCTTTTCTCTTTCTGCAAGTATCAGGATGTTTTCTTCAGGTTTTCTCTTGTTTCGTCAGTGTACTTTCCCCAACATCCACTAAATGTACCCTGTCCCTGATCCGACGTAATATGGTCTGACTGTCACAACCCTTTCATAGTAATAATCTCAGTAATAAAGGAAAGTCAAATCAGATCTGAAGTGTGTCTTCATTATGATTTCTTACACCTCAAGACGAAGTGAGAACTTATCCAACCAAACATGGGCCCGTATTCTAGAAGCTTCCTTAACTCTAAGGTTTACCTTTTGCTATTGTTCGTTGTAGGTTTTCCAGTTGTGGAGGGCACGTGGCTCCCCGTCTGGTCTATTGGCCTTGCTTCCCCCCCTTTGCTCTATTCCTCCTCGCCCTATTCTTCTCATTGCTCAGTGATTTGCATTATCCATTCTAGTTTTTTCCTACAAATCTGGAAGTTGACTTCCTTTATATTCTTTTACTTTGTGTTGACCTTCGTGCATCTTTTCGCTTTGTGCTTGTTATGTATTACACATGTCATATTTATTAAACCCTTTTCTTTCAGCTAAATCAGTTTCTCCTTAATTACATCCACTCTCTTTATTAGGTCCAGCAACCATCCGTGGGGCTTGGACACTTTTCTTTCCTTAATTACATCCACTCTCTTAATTAGGTCCAGCAACCATCCGTGGTGCTTGGACACTATTCTTTCCTTAATTGCTCACTCATCCTGTCTACACAGGTGTTAGTTCTACATTCGGGTTTCAGCTCAGTCTTTTCTAGAGTTTCAGATTGTAAAGTTCCACTTGAAAAAGACCCTGGTTGGGGTCGAAAATTCGTGAATTCTGGAGATTATTATCATTTTGTGTGTCAATTTTGTGCTATTCTGTATCTTGCTATTGTTTGCAGGGCAGAATACAAAAGCTTAAAGTGGAGCTTAGAGTTAAGGAGGCTTCTAGAATACGGGCCATGGATTGTCACAATGAAGAGAGAACCGTCCCAACTTGGCAAGGATTGTCTCAATTAGATGGGGATTGTAAAAAGCATCTCATCTCCACATTTCTTTCTTGACAACAACACAGGCCTCAGTAAACACAT
This sequence comes from Notospermus geniculatus, assembly GCA_002633025.1. Lineage (NCBI taxonomy): Eukaryota > Metazoa > Nemertea > Pilidiophora > Heteronemertea > Lineidae > Notospermus > Notospermus geniculatus. Next base: position 78,206 of record NMRB01001923.1, on the reverse strand, counting down.
CATTTACAAACATTTATTGAAATTGTGATAAGCCTACATGACATTTCAAACATCTTTCATTTGTCCCAGCTGAACTAACTCTGAAAACTGACAAAAGTAATCCAGCAATGAGGTAAATGCTTGAATCCCTAACATGGGCAAACACTTTGTATAGAATCAACTTGCTCTGTCAGCTCCAGAACCTTCTTCAAGTCCCATCAATGATCATAAATCCATCACACAAACAATTGTCCCATAGCAATGTCTCATAAGTCTATTTACACTCAATTGTCTACAGTTAACAAGTCTTAAATAATGACGTCTTTATTGCCTATTTCTTCATCTGAAGGTAATTCCACTGTGTCTCTTGGCACGTAATCTGGATCCACTAGTGGTAATCCCTCCCTTTCTCTTCGGGCGAGTTCTATGTAAGCTTCTCTGGTGGCCCAATCACGACCACTGAAAGACAGGAAAACATATTACAAATTGGGCAGATTATATTAGGGTTACCCACCATTTCTCATTAGCTGTAGCTACTTTGTGCAGGGAAACCTCTGTTTAGAGAAAGTACATTCTAAAACAAATAGCCTTTTCATCAATTGTGTATTTGTGATGTTGATAATTTGAAGGAAACTATTGATACTTACTTATGATCTGGCATGTATGCAAGGACAAATGCTCCTCCAATGAGGCCTACTGTTAAACCAAGGAACATGAGAAGATGGTGCCCCCATTCATCTTCATCTCGATCAGTTAAACTGTAGCCAAATGAAACCCAATTCTGCAATGAAATTGAAAAGGCAAGTACAGCTATCACCAGGTTAAACATGGGTTCAACAGAAAAGGCAGGAAGTTTCTGTTTCAAGTCTGTGTTTGGAGACAGCCGTAGGCCTAAGTCAAAGTCAAAGTTAGATGTCGCCTAAGTCAAGAGACTGATGGAAAGCTGGGGCCGGCCTGCCCCCCTCCCGCCGCCTGGGCCTGGCTAGACTGAAAACTCCGGTCTCCGAACATAACATCATGGTTATGAATATCCCAAATATTCGAAGTCGTGAGTTTCGTGACTATAGGGCCTGGCTGCCTTTTGTGGTAGGTATGACTAGCCTAGGCCTCGCCCTCGGTAATCCTACCCGAGCATGCGAGGGCCACCAGCGACCAGGGCCCAGGCTCTCATCTCAGGCTGGGTACCTCTGTTTCTACCTACATACCTGACCTCCAGCCGGCAGGTAGTCCGGGTCCTATTTATGGTTAAACACACCGTCAAGCCTTGCTAGTAGCTAGGCCTATAGTTGATGGAACATATTGATGATCTGCAGTGTAAACATTCACATGACATGCATGATTCATTGGGTAGCATTCATTGTGTGCATCCTCAGTGCATGCCGTGTGCATGGATGCCAGTACATTCAATACCAAACCTTCGTCTCCTCAGCGACTTCTTTTTCGACCTCCGTCTGCCACCCCTCTTTAGCTTCGACGGGACCCGTGACAGTGGCAGAATCTTTATTTTTATGAGATGTCGATATGCTTCGTATTATTTCATGATTTCTCCTCTGACGGCAGAAATTTAAAGCCAGATTTCGGCTTTGCCGAGCAGAAAACCGAAGTAAGGAAGCCATTTTGGATTCAAGGGCAAAAACGTTGTTGCCGTCGTTTCTTGGGACGCCGTGGATGTGGTCTTTTCGCCATTCCTAAAACATGTAAAACGTTTTCAATACGTCCACTGCTTGAAAATGATATTCCACCGAATATATGATGTAAATTTAAATTGTGAGGACAGAGAGTTTTCTTGCACTTCTGTACCAGGGATGGCGTACGGTTCATCCCGGCCAGCTTGGAGCTGGTGATCGAAGTTTACTTCTTTTCAAGATCGCCATTTTTGTGGCACCAGTTCAATCCCCTATTTTGGAACTTTTTGGTCTTCTGACTAAGGCAAGATTATGTTTAGAACTTGTTACTGACGGTCGTTTTAATCAGTGATGGTGGGGTGCCAGATGATTTAGTAGATTTTAGTGATGCAATCCATAATGTCAAGCCTCCTCATTCGCGAATGTCATGACATGATGATGATGATGTCACTGTGACAGACGACATGCGGTCTGCAGTGCATGTACACGGCACAATGCACAATGCAGGGGCCTAGGTATGCATTGATCGCATGCACTGACAGAACTGAACTGAGAGAGAGGCAGGGGGCTTGGCGGCGCCACTGTGCCACTGTGGCTTTCTTGTCTTCTTGTCTGGTTTTCTTGTCTTCTGTGGCTTTCTTGTTGTCTCGCTTCAAAGGATAGTATAAAGTTTATATATGATCTTGAATAATATATGACATTGTCATTGATTGTGATTGTTGTTGACAGTGATTTCATTTTCATTTCATTCTAGGTAGCTAGGGCCTAGGTATTTCATATTTATTTGTCAAAGATATGAATCGGCCCACTGGAAATATGGGGTGGGGGAAAGATGAACCACCAGACAAACGACGGAGGAAAGAAGATGCCGATGTGTGGGGTAATGATGATTGGGATGAGACGGACTTTACCAGTGACCAGTGGGAGAAGATTGAAGTGATGTGTTCACAGGCTTATAGTGAATCGCCTCAGCAGCAGTGCCCTAAACCCAAGACCGTGCCTCCTGTGACAAGGCAGAAGCTGCCATTGTCTGCTTCCAGTATCAATGCAAAAAGTGCTTCCTTTCCACAAACTTTTGGGAAGAAAGTTCAGACAAACGTGCCAATTTCTTTGCATTCAGAAACAAAAGGTCACCAATCGTATCCTTCAGTTCTTGCCTCCAAATCAAACAGTTACCCTAAAAAAACTGCAAATCAGACAGATATCAACCACAACAAGAATGTTATGCCCCATTCTACTGTGCCTACAAGTGGCCAGGCACTGACAATACAAAGCAATGCCCCAGGATTTAGCATAAGTAATTCTGGAATTGGTGATAATGCTACAAAGCCACAGGAGAATTTTGTGGAATCCCTGAAACAGGAACTTGAAAAAGCTAAAGAAGAAAATGAAAGAATCAAAAAACAGGTTGGTGTGGGTTCTGGTATATTCTTTGTCTTTGGACTTGAACTTGGAATACTGGTTCAGTCTCTCAGACTGTTGTTTAATCTAGAGTATGCTGATGAAGTTTGATTGGTACAAATGATACAAAACTGAGTGATGGAGGCACTGTAACACCCTCTGGCCTGCCTACTACTCATAACCTAAGGAGTTTACCTGTGTTTGAATCAACTGTGTCAACATGAATACATAATGGATATGTTACATTCTTGGCCCAATATGATAGTCCATTTGTCCTTTTCTTTGCAAGTTTTCATTGATGTAAATTCTTACAGATGCAGAGTGAAAAGGAAGAACACTATAGTAAGGATGGACAGATCAAAATGTTACGAGAATCCCTTGCTCGGAAGGAGGCAGACGTCTTCAAACAACGCCAGGACAGGAATAAAGAAATCGAAGGCAAAGTTCAGGAATATGTTGAACGAGAGAAGACGCATGCAGTGAAGGAGAAAGAACTGGTGGAAGAGATTGACAAACTGAAAGCTGCGTTACAGTTCAAAGACCACGAGATTGCTGAGGCACAGTCGAACTTGAAGAAATTGGAGCAAAGGGCATCATCTCCTCAAACTGGTGTGGGTATGAGTCCTTCTCAGCGGAGTCCCAGGGTTGGGAAACGCCCATTGGTGGAAACGACAAAGTCTCCAGAGACTCCAAAATCAGCTAAATTGGCTTTTCCTAATAAGAGGACATTCATGGCAACAGAATCAGTTGGAGAACGATATACGTCTCCACCAGTGAAAAACTTGAAAAAGGAGGTGCTCGAATCTGGCATGTCTGGTGCTACTGATGTTAGTCCGAGGGCAACAGTGTCGGTGAAATCTGTTGTTGATGGGAATCAAAGTACTGGGGTTAAACCCAAGCTTCGGAATTGTACTTTAAAAGTGGCTGGTTGTAAAGGTATGTTTCTGTTGAGCTTTTGAGCTGGAGATCACTGACTCAAGAAACATGATCAGCATTTTGAGTGCTCTTGAGGGAGGAGACATGAGCCCCCAATGAAAATCTGTAATGTAGTATCAAAGAGAGTAACCCTCTCTCTCGTTAGAAGAATGTTTCCTGTTGTCCTGGTCACACTCTGCACATCCCGAGGTAATGAGGCTCCTCAGTGCTTTGTGAGCGATGGAGGGCGCGAGCACGAAGGAGTGATTACCTTGTCCTCAGGATGTTGTAAATATTATCAACATTTCTGGCTGCTGTACCCATGAGTACGTTCCTCCGCTGCTGCAGAGGAATCTGTGTGATACGGGTGGACTGTCTTGGGATGCATCAACCGTACTTCATACTTCTAATCCGTCTCTCCATCCTCAGGTGCTGTTTCTGGTCGGCATATCGTTGCACGGCTGATGGACCACCATAACAAGACCAAGCAGAGTGAAGGAGACTTGGTCATGTTGTTAAATCTTGGTGGTTCCCCTTCAATGGGTAAGGAGGCAGTTACCCCAGGCACACACAGAACAAGGTGAGAATATTTCAATCGTATCTGATTTCATTCCAAGTGCTTTTGAGTTTCTTATGACAATATGTTTTGGTAACTGGATAATGAGATACTGCAGTTCGGTATGATTTCTCTTTCCTTTAGATTAAGAAGCCAGTCGAGTACAGAGTCTGAACGAGAGGATCAGCATCTGCAGGCAGCATGTTGTCAACTAGCTCGAAGTGGCATTGATCGACTTCTTTCACATTCCTGCAATAAAAACACAAACTCAGAAATACTCTCGTCAAGGACGTCTGGTGCCTGTCAACTTTTACCCATCATCGAGACTTCATTAAAACACTACATTGACTCTCTGTCAGAAAAGAATTCAAACAGTAACAGTGGATCTGGTTCGAGTTCCACTAAGAGTATAAGTTATGAGAGTAGTGCAGAATCATTGAGTTCTTCTATGAGAAGTTTAGAATTGGGACATCACTTGTCTGTCAAAGGTATTGCAGATGCTGCCTTGAACATTCTTTACAAGTTAGTGTGCTATTCTGAGGAGGTTAGAGAATTCTTGTTGTCTTCTGATGGAGGGTCAGCTGTTGGCTCTGACCAGTTGGGATCTGGTGGGGATGATGTTGTTTGCAAGGTAAGTTTGAATTACTTTTACTTCAGTGAGCACCCTTCACAACGAGTGTCGAGACTGGCCAGATTTTGACTACCTTTTCAGATATCCAGTGGTGTAGGCAGCCTGTCACTTCTGGGCACTTGTAGTGGGGGAGGGGGTGCGGTGGAAGTTGACTTTGCTGTGGTTTTACAGCTACTGATTCTACGTTTCATTTCGTGTCGCAGCTTGTGGTGCCCAGGAAGAGAACCCCCAGCAATGGTAGCGGTGATGCTGATCGTGTTCCCCTGTCTTCAGGTCTCCTCCACATGCTTTTCAAGTTAGCAGATCCAGTGATATCCGATGTAAGTACCATGCTGAACCACACACCCTTTATTTACCTAGTCTGTAATTGACATCAATTAGATTGAAAAATGTATCATGAAGTTCATCTCTGATTACACAGAAGTCTTAAGTTCAGAGTTTGTTTTTCTTTGCAGGAAGAACCGGTGAATTTAGACATGACTGAACTGATCCTCAAGATCTTGACGATGCTGGCGAAGTTAAGCAACAACCAACAAATGATGCGATTCCAACCCCTGGTGGCCAATACAACCCTCAGCAAATGCTTAGCATTGTCATCGAAACCCATGTTGCTCACCAGGACAATTGAACTGATGGAATCCCTAACTTCGTGTGACAAGTTGGCCGCCTCATTTTGTAATCATACTGGTATGTAGTGACATTCTTTGTGATCAGGTCAAGGAAAGCTAATCAAGGGCTGACTTCAGTCGAATTGGGGTAGGGGTGGGGGCCCGAAGGAAAACATGATACAACTCGTGACTTCCACAACCTTGGGGATTGGGGATGGTTGGAGGATGAACGCAGGTGGTGGTGTTCATGTCTGCCCAGTAGCCCGCATAAGTTTCGTGAGTGAATGCTGCAGCATTGTGTCATGTCACTTCTACTGTTCTTCTGCATGCTGCCTTCGGAATCGTGGATACTGTGACACAGGCCTTGCCGTTTGACGGGCGCGATTTTGCATGCACCTCGCAAACAATAGAAATTCTATTGTTTGCAAGGTGTATGCAAAATCGCGCCCGTCAAACGGAAAGGCCTGGTGACAAGATAGTTGAAGTCAGTATTGACTGTCGAGATCTTGTTTCCTTCTGCTGACATAGATGATTCTTTATTTCTTGAAACAGCTGATCGCTGCCTGTTCCTTGATNGTGAGAATATTTCAATCGTATCTGATTTCATTCCAAGTGCTTTTGAGTTTCTTATGACATTATAGTTTGGTAACTGGATAATGAGATACTGCAGTTCGGTATGATTTCTCTTTCCTTTAGATTAAGAAGCCAGTCGAGTACAGAGTCTGAACGAGAGGATCAGCATCTGCAGGCAGCATGTTGTCAACTAGCTCGAAGTGGCATTGATCGACTTCTTTCACATTCCTGCAATAAAAACACAAACTCAGAAATACTGTCGTCAAGGACGTCTGGTGCTTGTCAACTTTTACCCATCATCGAGACTTCATTAAAACACTACATTGACTCTCTGTCAGAAAAGGATTCAAACAGTAACAGTGGATCTGGTTCGAGTTCCACTAAGAGTATAAGTTATGAGAGTAGTGCAGAATCATTGAGTTCTTCTATGAGAAGTTTAGAATTGGGACATCACTTGTCTGTCAAAGGTATTGCAGATGCTGCCTTGAACATTCTTTACAAGTTAGTGTGCTATTCTGAGGAGGTTAGAGAATTCTTGTTGTCTTCTGATGGAGGGTCAGCTGTTGGCTCTGACCAGTTGGGATCTGGTGGGGATGATGTTGTTTGCAAGGTAAGTTTGAATTACTTTTACTTCAGTGAGCACCCTTCACAACGAGTGTCGAGACTGGCCAGATTTTGACTACCTTTTCAGATATCCAGTGGTGTGGGCAGCCTGTCACTTCTGGGCACTTGTAGTGGGGGAGGGGGTGCGGTGGAAGTTGACTTTGCTGTGGTTTTACAGCTACTGATTCTACGTTTCATTTCATGTCGCAGCTTGTGGTGCCCAGGAAGAGAACCCCCAGCAATGGTAGCGGTGATGCTGATCGTGTTCCCCTGTCTTCAGGTCTCCTTCACTTCCTTTTCAAGTTAGCAGATCCGGTGATATCCGATGTAAGTACCATGCTGAACGACACACCCTTTATTTACCTAGTCTGTAATTGACATCAATTAGATTGAAAAATGTATCATGAAGTTCATCTCTGATTACACAGAAGTCTTAAGTTCAGAGTTTGTGTTTCTTTGCAGGAAGAACCGGTGAATTTAGACACGACTGAACTGATCCTCAAGATCTTGACGATGCTGGCGAAGTTAAGCAACAACCAACAAATGATGCGATTCCAACCCCTGGTGGCCAATACAACCCTCAGCAAATGCTTAGCATTGTCATCTAAACCCATGTTGCTCACCAGGACAATTGAACTGATGGAATCCCTGACTTCGTGTGACAAGTTGGCCACCTCGTTTTGTAATCATACTGGTATGTAGTGACATTCTTTGTGATCAGGTCAAGGAAAGCTAATCAAGGGTTGACTTCAGTCGAATTGGGGTGGGGGTGGGGGCCCGAGGGAAAACGTGATACAACTCGTGACTTCACTTCCACAACCTTGGGGATTGGGGATGGTTGGAGGGTGAACGCAGGTGGTGGTGTTCATGTCTGCCCAGCCCTCATAAGTTTCTTGAGTGAATACTGCAGCATTGTGTCATGTCACTTCTACTGTTCTTCTGCATGCTGCCTTCGGAATAGTGGATACCAGTGGATACAGTGACCAGATAGTTGAAGTCAGTATTAACTGCCGAGATCTGTTTCCTTCTGCTGACATAGATGATTCTTTATTTCTTGAAACAGCTGATCGCTGCCTGTTCCTTGATGTCTACAACATCAGTCTCACATCGAGCAAAGATTGGACTATTCAGGAACACACATCCGTTTGTGAAAAGGTATTCATACGGCACTCATCGCTTGATTGATTAATTAATTGATTGATTGAAAAAGAAGTTTATTCAACGAAAGTATACAATACCATTAGTACTGTGAATTAGAAGAAAGGCCTTTGGTAGTTTCTTGAGCAGGGAATCTGAATAGTGACTGATAGCTTACCTTTAAAGCTCCATATACATGTACATGTACACTGTATAACCATTTCGATTTCTAATTACAATTTCCAATTGTATTATGCACACTTCTGGGACTGACTGTCATTTGGGGTGTCAGTGTAGAAGTCAAAATGAGTAGAAGTACCCTGTTTTGGCCTGACCTTCAGTGTCCTTAGTAGAGAGGTGTCCTGCTGGCAGAGGTATTTATTTAGGGAGGTTCTATATTGGTTTTTTTTCTTTTCAAGGTTGTTAATTTCCTCTGGACAGTTGTTAGTAACCTGAAGGGAGGGATAACACTTCTGCTAGAATCAGACTGTACTTGCAGTGTTGAGGTACGTTGATCACATGCACTATTTCTTCATCTTCTTAACATATGTATCATGATGTAGACCATGGAGGTATAATAAACTCATGTCCATTACGGCCCATAACTTGTGTATTCCATATATGATTTCTTGTATACATGTCCATTAAGCCCCATAACCTGTGTATTCCAGATATGATTTCTCGTGTACTTGTTGTCCATTATAACCCATAACCTGGTGTATTTCTTGTACCGGTATATATGACCATTACAGCCCATAACCTGTGTATTCCAGATATGATTTCTTGTGTGCATATTCATTACACTTACATGTACAGACCATAACCTGTGTATTCCATATAAATATGATTTCTTGTCTACATGTCTGTTATTGCCCATAACCTGTGTATTACAGGTATGAATTATGATTTCTTGTAGACATGTCCATTATTACCCATTGCCTGTGTATTCTAGATATGATTTCTGCTATGCATGTCCATAACCTGTGTATTCCATAATTATATAATTTCTTGTCTACATGTCCATTATGCTCCATAACCCGTGTATTCCAGATATGATTTCTTGTATGCATGCACACGGCAGCCCATAACCTCTGTATTTCAGATATCATTTCTTGTCTACTTGTCCATTATTGCCAGCAAGATATGATTCTTGTATACATGTCCATTACAGGATGTATAAATTCCAGGTATATTTTCTTGTGTACATCTCTGTTTTGGTTTTGCAGATGGTGAAGGCGTTAGTGATAATACTCAACACTGAAATGATCCACTACAAGATCAGCCAGTGTGAACACAGCTATCACGTGATGACACGAGGTGTAAAACTCCTTCAGGTCTTCTGCCTCCGAGATCAGCAGTTCACAGATCATTACACAGAGGTCGAACTTCAGTTTACCAGTTTCATCAGTGCCATGTCTATTCTACACAAACAGATGGAAAACCTTGATGAGATGTTGGGTGAGTATTTGCAGGTTTTACTTTGGGAGCACAAGAAAAGTTTGTCCTTATTCTTCATGGTATTGCGACTGATGTGTTTGTACTTTTCCTTCCAGCAATGGCCATACAAGATCTCTCCGAGTTCGATGAAGCATTCCTGCAAGGTGAAGATGAAGAGTCCCCCATGGATAGGTCTTAGCACATGCTGGTATGATCTTCAACACATCTTCATAAAGTGGACACAGAACGGAGCTTCAGAGGAAAATCTTCAATCAAATGAGGTTATAAATAAATTGCAAATGTCAACCTGCTGCTGTGTTCCTTGAATTTTTTCACAGACCCATATACATGTACACTGTACTGCTTTTCTTTTGCATTTGATTCTACCGATATGCTGATTGTGCCGATATACTGGTTGTACACTGTACACTGTACTGCTTTTCTATTGCATTTGATTCTACCGATATGCTGATTGTGCCGATATGCCGATTATTTTTTTGTTGGTTCTGTTTTACAGAGCATGTATGCATATTCTGATGACATATAATGATCATGTTGAAACTAAATGTTTTTGATTGTTTTCTTCTGTTTATTTTGTTCGTTGTTGTCGAGTTCTTCATATATGGTTGTAGATTCAGTCACAACCAGACTGTTTACGAAATGCATGACTACAACAGGGGCTGAGTGTTAACCCTGGGACATGTGAAGTGTCTCTGTAGGTGTAGGCCATTTGGTGACAGTCATATCCCACTGGGATGTTGTTCGTCTAGTTGTAGGCCAAGACGTGCAGCCTGTTGTTCATCTAGTTGTAGGCCAAGACAGACGATGTAGGATCTTTCTGACAAGACAGGTATTGTGTGGCTATAGGGAGGCCCACATTGGGCCACTTGTAACCAGCCCATGTAGGTCCTATCTATCTGCCCCCACATTGTTTTGCCTATCTGGAGGTCCAGATTTAGCCACAACCAGACCAGACCAGGTAGCTTCTGTCCATCTGTTATGTTCATTTATTGAAATAACTTCTTTTTATGAATGGAACATTTCCAGATAGTTTATTTGTACATGAAAGCCTGACACATTTTCAAATACCGGTATACATATTATCAGCTTACAATTAGGTGCTCCAGGAGGATGGAAGCGAATCCATCCTTGGTATATTGTGATTGAAGACACTACTACATACAATCGCTTGAAGTCGTGTTTACTGTGCATGCAAGTAACTCTGGTAGCCCACATGATTTTGTGTGTACAACATTTAATTACAATATCTAATGACAATAGCAAGTTATAGATTGAATACGGTGGACGCCGACGCAAACGATAGTGACGTCACACTCAGTTGAGTCACAAGTGACGTCAATAAAGTTGGCGTTAGCATTAGGCATCCAAAGCTCACTAACAGTTAACGGTAACTTCGCTACTTTCGTTATATCAACAATATCACCTCTAGACCAAGAGACAAGACCAGAAAAGAGGGCTATTTCTTAAGTTTCGTGGTAACTAAAAACTTCCTCCTGCATTATAAGAATATGGATATGCTGAATGCATTTCAACTTGTTACCACAAGCAATTTTCCCCAGTTTACAAGATGGCCGCCCTTTTTAAAGGGCCAAAGGGATTAACAGTAGGGGTCAAAAATCTGATGTCTTCAAATCATATCATCATTGGTATCAAAATAAAGGTCTCAGTGAGTACAACAGCATGGCATGGGTTTTATTTGCCAAAATGTACAGTGCAACCCTTGAGGGGGGGTCCAAAAGGGCCAAAAATCCAACATTTGACCCCTTCCCACCAGTTCCAAGGGGGCTGCACGTGAATGAAAACAATTGATTTCAACATTGCTCTCATAGAGCTCCAAAAAAAATACCAATGATGACAACCTTTGGGTAAAAGTTTTTGAGATCCCAAAAAAGGGCCCAAAAAGGGTCATAATTTATGATCCTGAAAACTGTTACTCAAAGGGTGTCATCATGAGTATTCTTTTGGAGCACTATGAGAGCAATGTTGAAATAAATTGTTTTCATTCACCTGCAGGCCCCGTGGAACTGGTGGGAAGGGGTCAAATGTTGGATTTTTGGCCCTTTTGGACCCCCCTCAAGGCTTGCACTGTACATTTTGGCGAATAAAACCCATGCCATGCTGTTGTACTCACTGATACCTTTATTTTGATACCAATGATGATATGATTTGAAGACATCAGATTTTTGACCCCTACTGTTAATCCCTTTGGCCCTTTAAAAAGGGCAGCCATCTTGTAAACTGGGGAAAATTGCTTGTGGTAACAAGTTGAAATGCATTCAGCATATCCATCTTCTTACAATGCAGAAGGAAGTTTTCAGTTACCACGACATCACCTCGAAACTGAAAGATAAATGGACTTGTCTCTTGGTCTACTCACACAAATTACAAAGTTATACTGACCATGTGTACAAGTTACTTTTATGTACAACGGCGTTAAATAGCATTGACACATGGGTATATGTAGGCATATACATGTATAGGGCCTACTTGTATTTATAAATACCAGTAGCCAAAAATTCATAAGCGAGCAGAAGCGAGCGCCTGGTGTATTTTTTATACCACAGATCTCTTCCAGGAGCCAGTGTGTGGCTCCCTCTTTGTTTTCGCATTAGATGTGTTAAAGGGGCACAGCGAAGTTTAAATTGGCCTGGGGACGAGATTCTCTCACTGTCAGAATTGCGAGCATGCTGTTATTTGATTATGAAAGTAGTGATTGAGACATAATATTAATAAACACATGCACAGATATATACTATGAGCAACCTCGGCCCCAGCCCTCATTCATGGGCATCTTTGACGTAATTAATAATTCTGCCACTGTGGATGTCGCATTGTCGCCCATTTGCTGTGATTGTCGTGACTCGCAATCTGATTGTTTACATAACGTATAAAATAGAGCCGCATTGGCCTCTCCTTTAAGTCGACCTGTCTTCTGCTTTCAGCATGTGTATAAAGCCCCACTGAATCCCCCACATGTAAAGCCCCACTGAATCCCCACATGTAGCACGAAATCTCGAGGTCCCGTTTGCATTTGAGTTGACCTCTTGTTTAAGATGGAGTTTCGTGCCTACATGTTCTCCAATTATGACAATTTTCCTGTTCATTTGATTGTAATGCTGAAGCCCCCGTTCATTATTCATGCCCGGCGCAGCCCGTTTCGCTGTGCGTTTTGCCATGGACAGAAAATAATAACCTTAACCTTAGCGATCTTGATCGCTGCGGCAACCTTGACCTCTTCATGACGTTGACCTTGATAGAATCCAAAATCCCACAGAAAGTAAAACAGACGCCTGGGCCAGTGCGTGACTACTTGTTGCTGCTCCGGAGACTTGGCTAATCCAGGAGATGTAAGGTTTGGTCATTTTAGTGCCGTCATCGTCTGTCATCTGTTGGTAGAAATCCAGGGTTTTGTCATCTAGACTTTCTGCATTAACAACACAGGTTGTAAACTCCAAGGGAAAGGTGGCTGGCAGAAGCAGCAGGGCGAGCTTCACGGCTTCTTCTCCGCAATCTTTCTTGACTCCATCCCTTACGCAAGTTACCATCTCTATCGAGGGCCTGCAAAGGAACATTCAACGAACCATCAAACGTCTTACCGGTTGTGGTACATCATGAAGTAGCATCCAGTCATGACTTTACTCAGTGAAGAAATGTGTTACCTTGTTCGTTGGATCGTGGAGGTATACATGTACCAACCATTGTACCAAACATGGTAGAATCGAAGTCTCCCGGAATAGAAGTCCGGTGTAACATCTTCCAGTGTTCCGTACGTGAGTGTTCCCCCTTATTGTTTGGGACAGGCTGGCAGTTATAAGTCGACACGTTACTGTGTGTGTGGCCTATTGTCAAGCCGTAGTACTTGTATACCCAAACAGTATTGTTTTGGAAACGCTGGCTGATAAATCGATACGTTCTGTGTGTGTCCCTTAATGTCAAGTCGCAGTAATTCCGTCAGAAGGGAAACACTCGCGAATGGAGAACATTCAAAAACTTACACCGAGTGTAAGTGGTGGACTTACTTGCATAGATCACCCTCGTTGTCGGGCGCTTGGGCACTGCCGAATCCAGGCAATGAACCATGAATACATTCAGCCATCGTCAAGTATTTGTTGTAACATACGGCTTGTTTTTGATATTCTGAAAGAACACCCGATCATGTTGTGTATTATAATGTCGTGTATGATTGGTAGCTGGGTTGCACAAAACTCATGTTAGCGCTAACTTGGTGTTAGCGCTAACTTTATGTTAAATGACGTAATAAGACAAAGGATTTTTACGTCACTTAACATAAGGGTAGCGCTAACACCAACTGATCTATACATTTTGTGACAGTTACCTTTATAGATCAATTCCTGTGGGTCGGAGTCGCCACAGAACCGGCCGAATCCGTTTTTGATAAGCCTGTTCATCATGACGTATTCTGTTTCTACGTTACACTTTCTTAGGATCTTCTTTTTCGTACATTCTTTATAATCTGTGTTGTAGAGCCTTCAATGAAAAGACAATAAAAACAGCTTTTCAGGGATAGAAGGAAGCCCATCGCATATTGGGGCCTGAAAGCCGCTGTCCTATGCGACGCAACTCATTGCGACGACGCGATTGTCAAGTCGCGTCCTGAAGTTTTGGACACATCTGCAACCGGTTGCACGACTCATGTGGTTGAGCCACCGACTGATGATGGGTTTTCTCCACGAATGGTTGCATTGAGTTCGGAAGGCATGTTGGTGCCGGGGTAATTGGTTTTGTATAAACTAGGAAATGTCCTCAATTGTACGTATACGTGGTCTACCACGTTCGGGGTAATTAAATACGATGATTTTCGACGTCATCGAACGTCGTACAAAAAGTGCAAGTTATTCCAATCGGCACTTACTCGCAGTTTGCTGCCCTATTTTCTGGGGTTGTAGAGTTCCCGGTGGCGGTTTCCACAGCTGACGAGGACAGTTGTTTACTACAATCAATGAGCGCGTAAAGGCAGTCCGTAGTAGAAAAGGCCGGTTGTAATTCTGCAACGAAAAAAGGAGGAGCACTTGATTTAGATGTATTTGACTCTGAAAACGACGAAGGTCAAGGTCGTCGGGTCAAGGTCAAGGTCGCTGTTCGATGCTTTCCGTTCATGTCAGTTCAACATGGTTCACTATCGATAAACATAGGCTTGTGGATATTAATGATACCGCCCGTGTCTCTCACTCTTCGAACGCCGCGCTAATTGTAGCGGGCCTACTTCTCAGTTAGTGTGATCTATATCGGCGACCTGCTGAAGTAAGCTTGCCTCGCCCCATTCATTCCCAATCGTAATCGGACACAAATTGATTCATATTGCCATTCGGACGGCGCGCTTTCGCCCGGTGTTGGTCAAATTGGCGGCCTTCCACTGGGAGGTATCTGCGGGACGCTGCTCTTTATATGTGGACCACTGGGTATGAGATGAATATAAAACGCCATAACAAAGGTACCTAGGTTGTCCGTATCCACCTTTTTCCCCGACATGCGCCATCCCCTCGATGTTCCTCTTTAGTCTTAACGCTTAAAGAGTGTACTGGTAATTCCACTGCAGTATCGCAAGATCGGTGTAGGCTACTCCACAACTGATCTTTCGTCGCTACTTTCCATTTCATGCAAACCTGAGCGAATGGTGAGCGCACACGACACGAGTAAGTAAAGATTTAGAGAGCACTCCTTAGGGTCTAGTTAGAGCCATTTAAGTTACTTCCTTCCACATCTAAGTTGTCTCTTATGATCAGGGGAATCATAAATTAATCCACACTTTAATGCACCGCTGAATAATCACGTCAGACGGAGTTGACTTCAATGTGACTTTGTCATGTGCGTCAGTCTTCATTACCACACCATACATATCAGCAGCACACTCGAATTCCCCACCAAGCTAGCTTGATACCAACAATGGCTTAAATGTACCGTGATTTTCGCGATTCGCTGCTTCAGGCTAGTTTTCTCCGTTCTTGAATACTATGACCGAAATCTAGTAACCGAACCATTTCATTAATTAATTTGATATTTCACGCTCCAGCGCATCAGTGTTGTAATATATTGTAAACCTATTGATTCGGTGGTGTATTTCTCCAATGGTTTCAAGGAATTTGTCAGACGGATGATACTCCCGGCACGTGATTGGTTGTTCCCATAGACTGTGTCGTGACGTCACTCGCGAAGGACCGTAGCTGCTATGTGAATGTTACCTTTTTTTCGTAGTTTTGCAAGAGGCCTGCGTTCCGTTTGAATCATCGAAGGCTAGCTCACGGATAGCAAGCCTACCCCTACTATGAACGCATCCTGAGGTAATTAGGTGGTTCTTGCTCGCCCCCTCCGCCGCCGTTGACGAAGAAGCAAGAGTAGGCCTCTAGTACCGCTAGTATTTTCAGGATGGGAAGGAGTATCTCGGTGCAGGTTTATCGTTCATCGTGACCTTCCTCCGCAGAGAGTGGCCTGGCATTGCCAGCTGTGTCGGCTGTGGTGATGGATAACGGAGAAGACAGGAGGTTATTGATTTTCCCGCTCCTAAGTCTTTCGTAATTGGATAAAAATGATCCTAAACATGATATCAAATCCTTGCCGGCAGTTATGACATGAACCCAGAACTAGATGCTGGATCGTCTGCCAAGCGTCTTGAACTCGGGTTTCGGAATCGCTTCGATTAGATAGTGCCCTCCTAGTCCGAACACTGCCACCTGTTGCTCATTTGCAGAACTGATGGCCAGCAAATAGGCTAAAAATAGCAATACGAGTCAGACGTTCGGACTATNGTTTCTGTAGTTCAGTGTTCCCCAACAATAGACGCGGCCTAGAATGGTTGTTGTTGGGTTAGTTGCCGCTTAATCCGTCAGGAGGGAAACAATAAGAAAAACACAGAAATACGGGGAACACTGATCGACGTTACACCTGTCCCGGCCGAGCCTTCTCATATGATGGTCTCTGACAGCCGAGAAACCATACGATGGAATTTAATGTAAAAATCGCATAAGCTTTCGTCTTACAAGAATTCTTTGTTGCCATTTTATAATTGAACAGAGTCTGCAGTCCTTTCCAACAGCACTTCTCCAAGGAGTGTCAAATGATAACATTGCTTTTAGCGAGATAGTTGAAAGCACTTTCATAAAAAAGATAGTGTTAGTATAATTATAGCATTGTCGTTATGGTTTTAATAACACGATCACTTGGAAGCCGTTTCAATGATATCATGTCGTGATGTCGTATGGGGATATGACGTCAATGATAAATTACATTACATTGATTGAGTCTGTGTTTACATAATGTTTCAATTTCGCGACGAATGCCGAAAGAATGCAGCAGGCAGTTGCTTGTCCACCTGCTTGATGTACTCTTGGTAGATGACATAAGCGCTGCTGGCGAGTTCCCTGTTTTATTTCAGTTTATTTTATTCCGGAATGGCAGAACTCAGCCAGATGAGCCGCCGTAACGTTGAAAGCATACTGCGACGGGCGACCGCCGCATTCGGCGCACGCAGTCGCCTGACTGTCATCCTTGTCTCGCGATCATTTTCTGCCGCGTCAAAACGCAGGCATGAACATATAACAAGATGATGTCAGCGTATAAATTTGATCGTGCACCGTCGGCTCTGCAACCGTCATCTTACATCGCAATGTGACTTTTTCCTATCAGCCACCTCCGAAAATACACATCCGACCTTGGCATAATATATTTACCATAACCCCGCACCATTTCAATTGAATATACATACTGACCTTTTCAAAATCAAATGACGCCCGGATTACTGGAAAAGCTCCCTTGAATCTAATCAACAAATCCTCTCTGCATATGACGTCTTATCAAAGGACTCGATGGGAATTTGTCCCCAACGCATTGATTTCATAAAATGCAGTGTTAAAGGTTAAAGCGAATGGCTCGCGGGGTTTGTTGTGGCGCCATGACAGTTGGTCATCGATATCAAGCAGCATTTTGAGAAAAAGGCAAAAGAAGGATTTTAGTTTAATGGGAGATGCATTAGACAGCCAAACTTCGGACGCGCATTCTGCAAAATCTGCCGCTTCAAAATCAATGGCACAGAATAGCACAAAATGTACATCTGGACCTACTGAATTTGAAAACGGCATTAACCCATTTCAACAAATTTTTACTGGAACCTCGTCCCCAGTACATTCGCATATTTGCACAGGTGTTGCATATGGCTGGGGCACGGCTTTGCCTGGAGGCTAGATTCACTCCCTATGGAAGGTACCACCAAAAATGTAAACAAACCCCGCGAGCCATTCGCTTTAAGTAAGTTGTAATATTTTCGGGTACAGCCACTTTAAAGGTGGCAGCACTGGTGCTTTACAATGCCGTTAGTCTCGGTCACCAGCCGCTGTTGCGATTCTGGAGAATCGCAAAGGTAGTGGAGCTACACTGCGAAAAAACGGCTGGCTGCGCGAGACTTCCATGCCGCGGGGCCCGCTGGAATCAATCTGAACGTCAGAGAACGATTCGTGCCAACATCGATGGCCGCCCGAATGTAGCCGAATACCTCCGAAGATGACGTCGATTGCTCTGGAATATGGCGATCGTCACATCGTGCTCATTCAAATGTGATTGTGGCCCAATGGCACAGGGGGTGAAAGTTCACCATGGACATGATTGTGTTCGATCGATCCATCAGATCGGACTGAGAAAGTAACGGGTCAATCCTTATTTGATGAGACCATACTCGGCAGACGATCTCTTGCCATTTGTTATTTCCTGTTCGATATTGTTCCGGTCAACTCGTCAGTAAACATCATTTGTTTGTTTCCCAAGCTGCCGAACCCTAATGCAATTTCCGGTCGCTAGTGGCATGATTGCCGAAATAATGGGATTACAGGCGGAGCCATTAGTTTGGTTCTGGACCGTTAGAGGGTGCTTAAATTCTCTGTTGACAACTTATGTCCATGTCCTATGTCTATGTCTATGTCTATGCCACAACCCCGTCGCCATGGGTTCTGTGTTCGTTCTTGTTGGTCCTTCAAAAGCGAGGACCTCGTCTCCATTGGGCGGAAACGCTCTAAGCTGCTAAGGAGGAGGTGGCTTCTCCAACCATTGGCTTTTAGCTAGTGACAGATGAATAGTTACCACATGATATTGCTAACCTTTTTCCAAGTCATAGTTTGCCGTAAAATTGATTGAATACAAAACGAAGACACGAGATGCGGCGGTTCGACGAGAGTTTATCAGAACGCCACCAGATACCATGGGAAAAATTACATCCCAAAGGGAATAATCAAGCGACATGACGAATGTTTTGTTACCAAGATTGTTATGGAGCAGACTTCGAGCATTCTGTTGCCATTACCACAACAAGGGTGATAATGAGGTTGCGAGATATCTCGATGACTTGTTTGACACATAGTTTGCCCTCGACACTGGACACGTAGGATTAGAGCATTTCGTGTTCTTCATACATAAACCTTGTCCGATCCTCATGATGGATGGACAAACTCGGGCCGCACAGTGGCCACTCCTTGTGCCGAATCGGCCGATGCTATCGGTGTAACGTCAGTAAATGTTGCTATTGCTCATGTTCCCTGCATTGTTTGGGAAAAGGTTGAAAGCAGATTGATTCGTCTGTGTGGCTCACCTATTGTCAAGTCGCGCGCATTCTGCCATTATAGGGGAACACTGGCCGACAGGAAACGACTACATATGTTACACCGGCGGTCCTGACAAGCGTCTACTCCAAACGCAGGCGTCCTGAGAAGCCCCGCCCCTTCTCAGCTGCTCCGATCGAAAAATAATACCACGACGAGGTAGGAGAGAAACCCGACCCTGTCTATCCCAGACCTCTCGGCCAGCCCCTCAGAGCCTGTCCACAAGTTATTTCATTAAGCGAAACCCAACAAGGGTTGGTGATCACTCCTTATACCAATTGATGATTCGAGGCAAACATCTCATAGATAATCCCTGGATGGTAGCCACTCTGACAATGATAAATGACAAGACCATGGTTTTCCGATACTGCTGGCCGCAAATTGACTGCGAAGAGTGTACAGAGTTAACTTTGATGTCCAACAATTTGGTTAGGGTGGAGAGCGCAGCGCGCTCCTGTTTTGTTTAGATCTTACCGATAATGACATTCACTGTACACCGTGTACACGTTATGCCACATGGCTTCCATCCTGATGAGACTCAGGTCATTTCACTCAGCCCTCATGAGGAGAAGCGATCAGCTGAAGATACGACGTATCCCCCGCGTCGTATCTCATACATGAGATATGTCTGAATGACCTGCATCCTGAGAATTCCAGGGCTTCGCGCTCGCTCACTCGCACTAGGGAGTTTAAGAAATCAAACGATAAACGTTAACTTTACGACAACGTTATTTTTCATACTACGAATTCACCAGATTATACACGTATTATATATTGTATTTTCGGTACAAAAAATAACGTTGTCGTAAAGTTAACGTTTATCGTTTGATTTCTTAAACTCCCTAATATGAGGGAGTGAACGACATTGAGGGAGGGTACGACCGTAAATGACCTGAGATCTCAGGATGAGTGACCTGCTGTGAGAGGATGTATTGTACAGCTTGTCTTGAGTTACCATCAGAATCGCACTGTCAAATTTAATTGCCAGAATTGTTACAATTACATAACAAAAAGCAATGACAACAAACCCACATCGTTCTGATTTTACAGAAACAACCTCCGTAGTCAGATATCTGGGTAACAACCAGTCCCATATGGTCTAGTGGTTAGGATTCCTGGCTTTCACCCAGGCGGCCCGGGTTCGATTCCCGGTGTGGGAACTTATTATTTTTTCCCGGAAGACGTCCATTAATAAAGGAAAAGAATTTTTCGGGTGATTTTTTTCAGTATGAACGGGACAGCATTCAGCACTGCGCATCGAACGAACGTGTTTTCCCCCTCTATTAGTTCACCGTATGTCATCCTTGGTGATTGTCTACGGGAATCTGACGTACCAACTCCATGACATTCCTCTGCACCCAAAACAGCCATTCCCATATGGTCTAGTGGTTAGGATTCCTGGCTTTCACCCAGGCGGCCCGGGTTCGATTCCCGGTGTGGGAACT
>NMRB01001923.1:9066-56919 GCA_002633025.1 Notospermus geniculatus | reverse complement strand
GGGGGGGGGTCCTGTGACCAAAGGATACAGAAAGCCTGCAACGGCTACACAGGCACCGAAAAGCAGCGGCGTCTTCCTGTGTTTTTCGATGTTTAATCAATATAGGCTTCTAGACTAGGCCTACACTACAGAACAACTCCAAATACATTCATTTTGAGAATCATGCATATGAACACTTATTTATTAAGTATTTGAGAAAGAAATCCCTGAATAATCTCTCAGCCTGTTTGGCCCCGCCTACATTTGTACCTTCTTGCAGCCATTTTCTCCTCTGTCATCCTCGTTCCCGGCAGGTTAACCACCGTACTGTCACAACTCACCTGTTGCTCATTTGCAGAACTGACGGTCGCAACATCTGTATTGCGTCGATCAGATGCTAAAAATTGCATACGAGTCGGACGTTCGGACTACTCCACCACATAGTACATGCACAACTGTCCTAGAAGCGAGTTGTGAAATCGCACATGGGTTTCGTGACGAATTTCTGTCGTCGGACGACACGAATTCGACAGCGGCCCACCGGCTCGCCAGGAATGCGACGTTTACGTTGAAATTACTCGACAGGAATTCGACCGTTAGGAAAATTATTTACCTCAGACACTCGACGGAAACGCGACACTGTATTTTTTTGTATTCGCCAGGTATTCGACGGTGGAGCAATTTTCGTTCGTCCAGAATTCGACGCCAAAGAGGTGTCGAATTGGCGTCGACCCCTGAACGGGGGGGTTCAGACATCTCATTGACCGGTGCATTAACTTGGGACGACTGGGGCCTTGTTCTAAAATACCGTCGAATGCTGCATCACAAAAAGCTACACATTTTTGCGTTACAGCTCAGCTTTAAATCTATTCCGTATGTGATATGAAACAGTATGGAGAAAGGACAGACATGATGAAATAAATGAAATAAACCAGCTGTGCCTTGAAAACTGATTCATCCATTATTGTAATCTAATCTAACAGCTGCCGTCAAATCCTCCATGATTACTTTTGTCTCTTTATCAGTTTTGCGACCCCAAAAATTTTAATAATATATGACTTATATTTGAATTAAACTTATTATCGCGGGTTCTTAATGCGATGCAAGAGCAACAGCATAAATAAATTCAAAATCGTCCGTTTGGAATGTTGTATAAATGCACATTTAGAAGTCTCGTGATCCATCAATTATGAGCATGATCTCTTTTTTTAAATAACTTTTTGCTTCCGATATAAAATGTCCCTAAGATGGCCACAGATGGGTTTTGTTCTCTTTTTTAAAAATGATAAAAAATGCCTTAACGATGACTAATATACTTGATTCTCTGACGAATAAGCGCCACGTCTTCATTAGTTTCTATAGCCATGCGGACACGTTTTAAGGGGGACATTCTTTACTGCGAGTGCTACACCTGCTTCTTTCCCCTGACATTACAATGTTACCGGACGCATGAAATGTAAACAAAGCCAGTTACTATCCTGTCTCCCGGAAGCATGGCCGGCTCTAGCCGTGCCGATGCCTATTGTGACCGTAGAATTAATCCTGATAGATCAGTAGACAGGTAGATTGAGGCTGATGTCGATGATGATGAGAACTGTCACCATATCCGTGAAAATTCATACCATGGGATTACTGCCAGCGGTTGTTATCATCAAAGCAGACGATAATGGGGGTCGATTTAACCTCGAAGTCATTGACACTTTGAATGACAAAAGTGGTGGATCATGCACGACAGCAAAAATAGACGGATGACAGGAATGTGGGGTAGGGTGGTCGTAACGTAAAGATTGAAGGGATTCGAACCTGCAACCTCATAGATTACAGAGATTGTTTTGGTTTCTATAGACCCCTCTGCTATTTTGTACCCAATTGCTGCCTCGCATCATTATAGGATTCCTACGTCACCAATGGCTATTATGCGATTTGAGCAAACCCACATCAAGCCTCGCAATGCATACAACTGTCCCATATGGTCTAGTGGTTAGGATTCCTGGCTTTCACCCAGGCGGCCCGGGTTCGATTCCCGGTGTGGGAACTATTTTTTCCCCGAGAGACAGCAATTGATAAACGAAAATACACTTTTTGGGTGATTTATTTTCAATTTTGACGGGACAGAATTCAGCAGTGCCCATCGAACAAACTTTTTTTCTTGTAGGTTCACCCTATGTCCATCCATGGTGGTTGGCCACGGGAAACGTACAAATTCCATGACATTCGTCGACCGACACAACTGCAAGTCCCATATGGTCTAGTGGTTAGGATTCCTGGCTTTCACCCAGGCGGCCCGGGTTCGATTCCCGGTGTGGGAACGCAATTTTTTAAATTTTTTTCTTCGAAGCGGCAGAGTTAAAATCGATCAGTAACGTTTTTTCGTTATAACCCAAGTAACGTTTCAGAAACATTTTAAAAGGCCTATTCGCTTCCTTTTGTAGCTTCCTGTTGTGTTAAATCGCCAATTACAGCGAGCCAACCGCTTTCTAGAGTGAAAGTTGTTATCTTTTGGAAGGATATTGTATTCGTTGCAGAACCGTGAATGGTCAGCCATGTCAGACTGCTATCAGGGTGAAGGAAGTATCTTGACATATCAAGGCCTAGGCCTAGCGTCACTTCGCTTCGAGCTACGCTCCCTCCACGCTTGTCACGACAAGATGGAAGGAAGGGACAAATAACTACAGAAATTGTCTGAACAACTGTCGAGCCGATTTGAGCCACCAGTTGAGAACGAAAGGTCACCGTGGTTGTTTCGTTCTGTCTGATGCGGAACGGAAATGTTCGCCGCTGAACGACGTGACTGGCGTTGGTCATGAATCGTCGGTGCTTTCCCCGGCTCACCCATGCTGTTTCTGGTGACATTGATGCTTCATTGATGGTCGCCTGGACGGGATGATTAGCTATCACCGATAACGCGGACCGGTGAAGCAGTAACAGTGCCCTAGGAAGTCGTGCCTCCTCCCTCGTTAATAGTGAGGTTTCGCAAATCTGATGAAACACGAAGTACGAATACGAAATTGGACTTCATTTACATGACGTAATGTATTTGAGGAGATGGTTGCTACCACAAATGTCCCTGCCGCCAGTGCGTCTTTTAGCATATCATGTAAGACCGAGAGAGTTATGGTGCATCTTGAATTTTTAAATTTCCACTTCGTATCTACGAAATGGAAACGAAAGATAAATTTCAAAGTTTAATACTCCGTAACTCTATCGGTGTCATACGCTAAAAGACGCTCTGGCAGCAGGCGAAATTTGTGGTACCAACCATCTCCTGAAATACGTACGTCATGGAAATGAAGCCCAATCATTCGTATGGCAATAGGGGGACGCATTTTGGGAATATTCGTCACAAGACATCAACAACGTAACATTCACAGTGTCATCTTGCTTGTACAGCCTCAGTGACATGACATGCTCTAAGGTAAAACCGGCAGGTGCCACAACCCGTCGTGAAGGTCAACATCAAAGCTACGGGAAAAGCACCATCAGCTGCAGAGCTTAGCTTTACATCCATCGATCGATCAAGTCGCTCGGCTCTCATCGGCATTCCTGACGGAAAATCCAACCTCATTCAGTCGGCCAGTCAATAGATTGGACTGATGGAACCCCGCCAGTCAGTCGATTGAACTGATGGACCCCCGCCAACTCAGTCAATCGTTCAAAACTGCATCAATTTCCACCTTGCCCTACTCGTTCATTTGCGCGTGCGCGATGGAACTACGGCTTGTGGAATTTACAATAAAAACGGAAAGNCCCCCCAAACCGCCTCAAAATGTGATGCAGCGTCAGATAGCCTAGATCAAGGACAGACTTTGTACTTATTTCCAAATTGTCATATTTCACACTCATGGAAGCACAACGGAATGGTAATAGGATCGCGAACGTTCGATTTGCCAGCCAAGAGACGGCTAACGGCCATTAGTGTCTTGCGGTCTGTGGACGAAATGGCCACAGGATGTTTAGGCCCAGAAATTAGATTGAGAATGGACGGAGATGGCGACCATTTCAATCAACTTATGTCAGATTATGTTCCTGTGATTGTCTTTTACATAGAACTATGGCAGTGTGACTATTGGTAACGTCGATTCCTCACGATTAGTAATGTTGGCCCCGACGCCTATTTCTCTGATATCCAAAGCTTTAGGCCATTAGCCATTCCTTATGTACTCAAAGTCTGTTTCATCAATATTACACGAGCAACTCCGCTGGGTGTTGGCGCGTCTCGTGATGCCCAATCCATCGCGTCCAGACGACAATGGTCTCGTGAGATAAAACGAGAGGATAGGGAGGTTTCGAAATCAAACGATAAACGTAAACGTTGACGACAACTTTATTTTTGTACCGAAAATGCAATGCAAAATCTGGTTAATGTAAAGTATGAAGAATAACGTTGTCGTAAAGTTTTGGTTTATCGTTTGATTTCGAAACCTCCCCTATATTTACAAGATGGCGTCATATCAGGCTTGTTTCTGTTTCACAAGAACCAGACCAATACCCCTGTATATTTTGCAAGCTTCGTCTATTGTTCATTTGATGTTTGTTCCAAATGGATGTATCATGAGATTAATTGGCTACCATGTTTAGTGTAATAAGGTGCCGTGATGAAAAAACCGAATCACAAGGGGCTTACTGTCGATTTAGTGGGTCCGCACGTGATAAATCATAAGCCACGCTCAAGGCCTCGTCTCATTTCGCGGCTCTCAAGGCCGAACAAGAGTGAAATATTTTTGCGTCTTACTTTGCATTTGGAAGAATGAAAGCGGGCCGACATGGATACTTAGTCGCAGAGTCGGGACTAGTTCGTAAGCCGCAATTGCCGTTGATGTGACGGCTCCGATCCCAATGAGATTTAATGACGTCAGTCCAGCTTCAAGCGCTGAAAAGGAGACGATAGAGTGGTTCATCTTTGCCGGTCCGCTCCCGCTGCGCTACTGTCCGTTTGGAGTGAGCGCCGCGGGAGTGGAGCGGCAAAAACTGGAACCAGTCTAAGAAGACGACCTCCATCATTCCTACTTCAGCTCTGAGTGGTACCAAATAAGCTGCCAAATACCTCTATAAGGATTCCCATATTGTTTCATGTTACAAGCCATTATAATTTTCCCGTTCATTTTCTGGAAACTTCGTGACAAATCTCGATGTTTTCTGTAAAATCTAATTAGAAAATTCTCTCGCGATTTGTTTGAAGTTCAATTTTAAGTTTTCAATCCCCTCAGCGTCCGCAAATCGGGTGACGTGAATAATGGAAACTGAGTGATATTCTTCCCTAGGAGGTCGGTGTTCCTCTTATTTGGACTTTAATTTTAAATGAGATCGAGATAGTGGCTGTCACTTCATCCGCAGAGGACGAAACGTGGGTCTGTAGCCTAGCCGTATGATGAGGGGACTACGGTTCGGGAACAGACCTCTTTTCTAACCAATCAGAAGGGTTTCAGGTCGGTTGCCATTGACCACTGTGTAACGTCATCAAAGTGATCGGCGACCTGTTACCAGCAGTTTATTGCTGAGTTTGATGTCTAAAGCAGACGGCAGCCCTCTGGCTTCTCTCTGTATGTAAGCTGATACCAACGTTGATGAACATTCGTGATGTTCAGATTATCTGGGCCGGAGATCTCTGATGTAGCAAACAGCGGCGGCAAGTGAATACCCTCGCGGCTGTCAACGCACGCCCGAGGCATTAGGGTTGATTAAGGTAAAGGGTGACTTTTTGCAGGCGTGATGTTTATGGGTTCTTTTTTACTTACGGCTGACCATCACACTTCTAAAGAATGAAAGAACTAGCAATTAACCCCTCTATATGGCGATGTGAAATAGAAATCGCTCCCATCCTTGGCGATGTGGGGGAAAATGAATTCAATGCTTCATCGCCAATCGTTACAAAGTAGACCCCTTCGTTTTGGTTTCTGGTTTGGGGGTTTCGGTTTGGTTTTGGTTTTGGCTTGACCTGGACTTCCTTAACGGCGTTTATGCCATTTCGTCCTGCTCAGCGCAGGGGAAATCACTGGGGACGAGGTTGGCGGCATCCACAAGCAATTCGTAGTACAGTGTAACAGAATTCATTGACAAAGTGGTAATTGAATAAAATGCAATCAAAATGTTCAAAGAGACGAGTCCTGATTCGTCGTCACATATCGATCTTTCCTTCGAATGTCCCCGACCTCTCCTAATTCCAATGTTTGTTTCGTTCTCTTTACGCCTGATCATCTCAACACTGAACGCTACACTCCCAACCGGGCATGGAGAATGACAAATTGAGAAGAATCCATCAAACAGATAAGATCATGTCACACAAGAGAGTCAAATACAATCACTTATGTTGCCCGGGTTCATATCGCCGCCTCACTCTTGNGGGTCTGTAGCCTAGCCGTATGATGAGGGGACTACGGTTCGGGAACAGACCTCTTTTCTAACCAATCAGAAGGGTTTCAGGTCGGTTGCCATTGACCACTGTGTAACGTCATCAAAGTGATCGGCGACCTGTTACCAGCAGTTTATTGCTGAGTTTGATGTCTAAAGCAGACGGCAGCCCTCTGGCTTCTCTCTGTATGTAAGCTGATACCAACGTTGATGAACATTCGTGATGTTCAGATTATCTGGGCCGGGGATCTCTGATGTAGCAAACAGCGGCGGCAAGTGAATACCCTCGCGGCTGTCAACGCACGCCCGAGGCATTAGGGTTGATTAAGGTAAAGGGTGACTTTTTGCAGGCGTGATGTTTATGGGTTCTTTTTTACTTACGGCTGACCATCACACTTCTAAAGAATGGAAAGAACGAGCGATTAACCCCTCCTTGGCGAAGTGGGGAGAAAATAAATTCAATGCTTCACCGCCAATCGTTACGAAGTAGGCCCCTACAGGTTTATGTTGCGTTCCGCTGAAGTTCTAAACCAGGTTTTGATTTGGGTTTTTGGTTTGCGGGTTTCATTTGGAGTTTTGGTTTTGGCTTGACCTGGACTTCCTTAACGGCGTTTTTGCCATTTCGTCTTGCTCAGCGCTGGGGAGATCACTGTGGACGAGGTTGGTGCCGGGGTTGACGGCATCCACAAGCAATTCGTAGTACAGTGTAACAGAATTCATTGACAAAGTGGTAATTGAATAAAATGCAATCAAAATGTTCAAAGAGACGAGTCCTGATTCGTCGTCACATATCGATCTTTCCTTCGAATGTCGCCGACCTCTCGTAATTCCAATGTTTGTTTCGTTCTCTTTACGCCTGATCATCTCAACACTGAACGCTACACTCCCAACCGGGCATGGAGAATGACAAATTGAGAAGAATCCATCAAACAGATAAGATCATGTCACACAAGAGAGTCAAATACAATGTTGCCCGGGTTCATATCGCCGCCTCACTCTTGGATTAGTAGTGAAGATGGCATTCAATTGGATTGTGAATTTACGAGAAGATCACTAAGACTGAATCTTGGTAGCTGGGGCTGTGTTATTTGAAATCGCTGAAATCGTTATGATTTCGATGCGATTTAGATATTTTATTGCCGAATTCGTGAAATTGATTTTGAGGAAGGTTTTTCGGCTTCGGAATTAGTTGATGCATATCGCTTCGGGTTGGAAACAGGAATCTATTTTAAACTAACCTACAGTACGCGATATACCGTACATCAATGGCAGTAATGTTCCCATACCAAGGTTGGGCTGGTGTTGATGCGTTGGTCCCCACCAAAGTAACGTTGAACGTCGCTTGTCGATGGATGTGTGAAGTTCACACAATGGGTCACAGCCCAACGCAAGGATCAAGACCGATCTGTCAGTGAACATCAATCCTTTGACTGGGATACGGACGTTGAGAAATTCTCAGTGTGACGCCCCGGTGTCACGAGTCGAGGGCAAGATCAACAAAAGCTGCTTGATAAACCTTATATCGAGAAGCCATATTGATATCTGGCGTGGTCATTGTCGCCGTCAGTTGAGAGTGATCATTTGCTCATACTCCTAATAAGTTCTCGGATGACGCAGAAAACCATGTCCGCAAATACCCCGGTCTCTGCCACCAATGTTTGTATTTATCATCACCTGCGAGAAGAGATTGTCAAAGTACATAAAGGCTCACAAAGATTTGTGGAGGAGGTCAATGATAATCCGGTCTCGCTGGCACGAACGATAAACTAATGTATATTAAACTACGATAAACAGACTCGTCAACACACCAGGCAATATCGCAAGCTGATCGTCACCGATCTTCTCGCCACCCACCGAGTGACTGGGCGATGGCCTTTTGGTAATTGTTTGGTATATTGGCCGATCATCGCTGGTGAGAAGATTCCACGCATCGCTGTCCAGCGCACACTTGGCGACAACAGCCGATTTTGCTTGCGATATTGCCTGGTATGCTGCTGGTTTTACGGCGGAACGGTCTTGTGGTACGAAGTTATGGGCTTCCATCCAGTTATGGATCATCTTCAGATGGTAAACTGCTATAACTGATTAATACGTGCCTCCAGCGAGAATAGCAGCCATGGCGAGCTAATATGGGTACAGAGCAGCTTCATAACAAAACCAATACGGTCTTGTAGCCATTTTTCAAAGGTCACGCACATGTAACCGATGCACGGACAGCTTTGGAGATTAGCCATCGATTCACGGTGATGGTCTGAGGGACTGACTCTCCCGAGTTCCTCGGTATGAATAATGAATGAAGCCGGTTACATATTGGTAATCTGTTACTTCTGTACGATGCAGTTGTCAAAGTAAACCTTATCTTTGATCGTATTTCTTAACCTGTCGTCGGGGATGAAACATTCACAAAGCGTTGAAGCAGACCGATCGAACCTTTTGATACGAATGCGCCATAAAGGAGATATTGCATCTGCTGGAGGACTTTCAATTGCCTCCCGATCGGTGCAGAGCGTTAGATGAAACGTTTAAGATGTTTCAAGTCTCAGAACCGAATGGTTATGGGTCGTCAGCGAATACACGGTCGACATCATCATCATCAACTTGTTTAACTGCGAATGAAGCCGCTTAATTCTCCGCGACACCAGAGTCCGAGTGCAAGAGGATTTGCAATGGCTTTGACAGCGGCTGGTCTGCATGTCAAGATTCACTCATGGTTTCATGGTCACCGGGGGCGGCCGCCGGTGATCTTCGGAAGTAATACGCTGGCGTCCCCTTCGAGAATTGAGTCTGGTTGAATGCAGTGCTAAGTCGAGTGCTGGTAATGTGATTGCACTTGATGTGGGTTTGATGTGGCTTGAAGGAGTCGATCATGATATGGAAGATGGATCCATGCCATCATCATGCCAAGAGCGAAACTCCATGATCTCGACGTCGATTTGATGCTTGAGGGGAGAATGGTGGCTACCAATGATGAGAAGAACGGGAACATAGGAACACAGTTGGAGATTCCTTCTCGGGAAGACCGCGACGGCGGTTGACGTCACGGTTGTCTGCCTCACGGTGCGCTTAATTTGGCTTCTAATTCAAACGGCTTTCAGTATTCAGCCTCTCCACATTTTGGGGTACGACATACCGGAGATGAACGCCAATTCACAGACTCGGAAGTTCTTGGAGTGATTCCGGGACTTCTATCATGGCGGCGCCGGCCATTTTGGCGCCTGGCAAAAACAATCCTACCTTAACAACAACAAGGCAACAGTCATCATGAAATTACGAAAAATAGAAACATAACAACGAATGATTGACTTCCATAGTTTGGCATGACAGTGAGGACACCAGGATTGAATGGTATGCCGAGTATCATGTTAGGCTAATTGGCCGCTCCGAGCAGAGATTGTTGCTGGCTGAGTGACTTCTCTTGTTCTCACTCTCATTAAATTCACATAACTAGCATCATACAGAATCGGAAAGTGCATGCCTACTTTTGATTCCCCCGATGCGAAATGTGGCTCAGGACGACATTTACCCTTTCAGCCTCACTAAGCATCACGATGCGAGGGTATTTAATCTGACAAGATAGGCGTTTGAATGAAATATGCACGAGCTCTCCATATATCGGAGACGATGGAGGAGGAACGAACGCTAGTCTCGGGAGAGTTTGATTCTTGTCACGTGGTTTGATTAAATTTGAATGGTGCTGTCATGGCGTTTGAATGACAAGTTGGTGCTGTGACGGAATAATGCATTCACAACAAGTTGTCGTGGTATGCTTAAAGGCCTGTCTACACGATCATACATTTGTTCAAAACATCATCATACATTTGTATGATGATGTTCATGGACAGATATTTGATTGTGTAGGCTGTTTTCCCAACAAACTTGAACAGCAACCAACATGTATGATGATGTTCAAATTTGTGTGATGATGTTCATGGACAAATGTATGATCGTGTGGACTGTTTTCTCAACAAACCTGAACATGTATGATGATGTTCAAATTTTTAGCTGCATGTTTCATCTTGCCAATGCAAAACATCCCCCCAAAAAATGTGTGATGATGTTCAGGCACAAATGTATGATCGTGTGGACCGTTTTCCCAACGACCTTGAACATCATCCAACATTATCCTTTCTCCATCATACTTCATCATACAATGTCCATGAATGTTGGACTGTAGATCGAAATCCACAACAAATTTGAACATCATCATACAAGTCTATGATGTTGTTTTGAACAATGTATGATGATGTTCAAAACTTTAGCTGCATTGTCACAAGACAGAAATCGACAAACAAGCTTGGACATCATCATACAAATGTTCTATTCTAGAGTCTTGTACTGTTAAGTGCCAGCCTGAAGAAGACCCCGGTTGGGGTCGAAAATTTGCAAAATCTGGAAGTTGACTTCCTGTATATTATCATACAAATGTTTGATGATGTTTTGAACAAATGTATCATCGTGTAGACGAACCTTTAGAAATGGAAGTGTGTTCGCCAAAACGTATGTGAAATCTTGTGAAGCACTCTTTGCTGGTTGGCTTTTCAAACTTTCAACTCTTGCAAGAATGATCCTGGTTTTGTTTAGCGTGATGTCCGGTTCATGTCAGGATCCTGACAAGTATGGCGGCCGAGACCAGTCTTCGAATAGCGAAGCGGCTCGAGGACAGAGGACCAGTCTGAGGTCTTGTCGAAAAGTTCGGCCGGCAGACGGAATCGGATTATTGTGAATCGTACTTTGACCAGGACCTATAAATATATGTCTGGTTGGCTAGTCACACGATTCTATAATACTATTGCCTTTATTGACCAGCGATGGGGCACACAGCCGCGAGGGTTTAGATTGGGTAAGCTCCCCGGGGTTTTAATCAGCCCGGCGATAACGTATGACAAATAGTTTGCGGAGGTTTGAAGCCACGATGAGAATGTTTTTCATCGGGCCGAGAGCTGAGGCAGCCGCCCAGGATGGGATGCACTCGTATGCCATTTCTTTTCAAGAATGAATGGACGGATGGCTGAAAAATGAGATATTGTAGCCAAGTGTCCGAAGCCGTGCTCCGGACCAAACTGCACGAAAAATTCTCACGAAAAATCAAGGTGCTTATACATGTAGTTTCAATTTGCCTTCTTTGACAAGAAGAACACAAAAGTTGTATCCGAATTTTGCAAATTTTGGGGTCTTCCTCAGGCACTTTCTAGTTGAGATCCCAGAAGGGGACAAGAAGGGTAGCAGAATATTGCCTTGCCCACTTGCCTTGTTTCCGTCCTCCTGGCGTATCACTGCAGTGATAGGGTCTCATCGTCAGGAGACAAAGGTTATCATTAATCACAACTGACGAAGCCCCAGATTGACCACTCCTCCCAGAGTTCATAATTGCTTTGTCACTTGTCGTGAGTGATTGGTCGAGGACATGACCTAGGTGATATTTGCTTGGTATATGGACGTAAGCGTCACGAGATCCAGCGATCAGGTCAGAACAAATCTCAGCCACCAATACAACCGTGATATTTCAGAAGTCACGACAACAACAGGGGACATGAGGGCACATAATCTCATCTCTTGAGAGCGAAAGCAGAAAAAGTCCAATTGGACATAAATCGATCGGAAATGTTGCGTAATGCGCTGGATAGCTTTGATATCTGGTCATAATCCCCCCATCTCAGGCGTTCACGCAATGTAACAGGCATACACGCTCTCATCAACAGATCAGATAGAATACTTTAGTCTGTTTAGAATTGACGACCGGAAATAGTCAAGTCCGGACCTGCTGTGAACGTTGAGGCCTACAGTGTCGTATTTCCGAATATGCGCAGGTGAATCTAGCGTGATGAAATTTCCTTTATATAAAGTGCAACGTAATCATGAGAGTACCGCCGAATATTTTCTGGCTTCTCTTCTCCGGTCTAGGCTAAATTCATAAAGGTATCGCGTTCATTCATCTACGCTATTGTAAGAAACCCAAACACCATACGTCAATTCAGATAACTGGGTTTGTCATTTGTAATTCAGCCATCTTGAAAATTGCAGCCATGTCTGCAACCTCGTCCCCAGTTCTCAACGCCGCATGTTTTCTCGTTCTTTTTCGAGATCGTTGAAGATTTAGACCCTAGGGAAGGAGGTTGGCCGTGTCTACTTTTACCATTCTTACGATTACATCCAATTGCGGAGATTCAAATCGACGAAAGGTATGTAATGAGATTAAAAACTAGCATTCCCTTGTGGATTGTTAATGCAAGGGAATACTAACGGTGGACGTGGTTCGCATAATGTTCCTCATCTCCTCACGTGAAACACACAGAGTTGCTGATGTCGGTGAAGCAATATATTATCGTTTGGACGGGCCCCGCCATCTTGGATTTATTGCAAAAAATGCACACTGCACATGCGCTATTAATATATCTGGTGGGCAAAGTCGGATCTCACGACCAATCACATGCTTTGATTTGCCAACCAGATAAGTGAGCGCGCACAAAATCTCTGTACAAACCAAAATGGTGGGACCGTGGAAACGATGAACGGGTAAGAAAATGATGAAAATATTTCAAGGTGTTGAAAGGGACCGAATTCCTTCAGAGCACCATGACTGCACTGTTAGAAATTTTTGTAATATTTTTACAGAAATTGCCTGCAGCAGAGTTTCAGGAACTTCTGTAAATTTACATATGGTGTGATTTATGTTTTTCTGTATTAGTTGGACTCAATTGGACTGTCCAGCATGATGCTTTCTGAGAACGTATGAAAATATAATTTGGTCAGCCTCCAGCCAAGTCTCTGTTAACATTTATTTCAGTCTGTAATTTTACAGATCACGTCCTGAAACTCTGCTGCAGGAATTTTCTGTAAAATCCTCTGTTTTTTCTAACAGTGTGTCCTTCAAATGGTAAAAGAAATAGGCCTAGGGTTGACCAGGGGGAAGATGAACGACTGGAGTATCAGCCGTACTCCACACTACTGTGTATGCATAGTACAGAATAGAAAGCTATTACTTCTATTGACTATGTCCCCGCCGATCATCGTTTACGATTGCAGGGCAGATGTTGTTGTCCTCATTTGTCTGGCATTTTTCTCCAACACTATATTGTGCAAGAGCTCCATGGGAGGTTATGGGAACACCCTTCCGGTCACATTGTCTTTTTACACCTTCATTTTAGATCAAAATGTCTTGTTTATATTCCTTCCACAACGGCCTGATGCTAATGTG
Organism: Notospermus geniculatus; assembly: GCA_002633025.1. Classification (NCBI taxonomy): domain Eukaryota; kingdom Metazoa; phylum Nemertea; class Pilidiophora; order Heteronemertea; family Lineidae; genus Notospermus; species Notospermus geniculatus. Next base: position 43,397 of record NMRB01001923.1, on the reverse strand, counting down.
TAATTACTTCGTAATTGGAGTTCTGTTTATGGACTGGTCGAACCCATTTCGCCCCAATCGTTTGCTTAAGCTATTAGGTGGACTAAATGCTAACGATATTCATCAGCTGTTACTGTTCTTACAAGGATTGAGTTTGGTTAATTACGTTTTAGTGGCATACAGAGGGATATCGTGCTTCCGGCAATGGTACCGCGCCTCATCTGGTGGCCCGCGGATGAGACAGGGGTCGGAGATCACCATGACATACACACGACCGCACTGGTCGCCATTCCACTCCGTATGCGTTGGTACATACGGTACCTGTCGACTGCCAAATCGTGGGAATACTAACCGTAACAGTGGCAAACGACGAGGACAAGGTACCAGTTAGTCATGATGACGTAGGTCTATTGGTTCCCGATGCCGCCTCCAGGGGTTCCCATCGCGAACCAATACGTCATCATGAAATTCGACCTCGTGACCCAATGAATAGAATCGACGAAACTGATTGGTTCTCAGCATTTACCGTGACAGGACATTAGTATTTGGTACCAGTCGCCAAACACGGCCGCTCGACCCAAAATACAGCCTTAGGATTCTTGACCCAGCTATCGAAGGTCCCTCTTTAGTACTTAAGTGGATAACAGGCGTATCTGAGTTATCTTGGTAATGGAATACGACGTGAACGGCCGACTCGAGGAGCAAGTCACTCTCTGTTTAATGGACGAAAGCCATCCGGGTAATAGGGTGCCGAGACGTTACTTATAGTGTCTTTATGCAGTCTGAATATGTATCTGCCTGAGAGTTGGAAGTCCCTTGAGGACACCCTACTTTCATCTCCAAGAAATTCAATTCATGAAAGCCCGCAGCCTGCATGACAAAGTCGGTGGGACATAAGCAATTCTGGTGGTTGCCAAGTGTGCGTGGCCAGCAACGGTAAGAAGCAAAAGAAATCTTGTTGAAGGAAGGACTTGCCGAAATCAAGAGGTTTGATATTTGGCATCAAGGAAAATATTCAGAAAATATCAAAACACTGCTGTTATCAGAGAAAAAGGGGGTTACGCCCCTTTTCGGGGTTTTGCGTCCAGACTAATTGCTTTTGTATGGAATTGACAAGATTAATTGCCAACGTGGACCGATGACGAGCCGAGAAAGTTGCCTTCAATACAAATTGTCAGCAAAACTAGAGGAAAACTTGTCATATCGGCATGGCTTGAACGCCTACACCACCACGGCTGCCATGACCAAGATCAAAGCCAACATCGAACCGATTGGCTCACGGTAGCAACGCAATCCAGTATACGAATGGGATACTCCTCCAGTGGAAGTCAAATCGATCCATATTCGTTGAAAATAAATTGGAGCGAAGAATCACTCGAGGCCGAACGTAGTATCCAATTTGTGTACTGTACATTTCACTTACAGTGATTAAACTACGAACTCAGTGAGGTAATTCTGTCTCCTTTGATAGTCATGCCTTCAACTTGATGAAAGCGACACCATTATGCTAAATATTGTTACCGACAACAGCACCCCGCACCCACCCATCGACTTTGCTCAACAGTATCTTTCATGGCCATGAAAATGGTTCGCCAACTTGGCAGACGCGAGTCATTTCTGCCAAAAGCAGTCAATGTTCTACCAATCTGATATTGACTCTGTCGCTTTTTCTCCTTTGGCCCTCTACCGGTCAAAATGTCATCGCTTTGTTGATTGGTCAGATATGGTGGCGTCAGCGTTGACGCGAAGACCCTCGCTGAATGCGCCCATTCGCTCAGTGCCCATGTAGCGAAAGTTGGCCTGCTACCAACCACGGCTCAACCCCGCCCAGTTGTGGACTGCTCGGTTTCGTCGTCTGTTTCCCCATCTTTCTCTTCAGACTCTTCAATTTCAAGCGACCATGCTTCCAGAAAGACCAACCTGTATAGCGCCACGTCGACTCTAAAGAAATAAACCAAAACGATTTGAAATTGACTTAATGCAAATTGCCATCCCTGTCTATTCCCCGCAGTGATAATATCATGATTCGTTTCCCCGTGGCGTCCATTTTTTGTTGCAAGTCTCAAGTGACTGTTCTTGTGGCTGAACATTTAATCTGATTAGTCTTACACTGTTCACCCCGGCTCGCCATTCTCACCGCACGGCGACCTGGCCTGTCTCACAGCTCGTCACGTATTCAACAAACACGTGATCCTCGGCCAATATTGGCTATAAAATCAATGAAAATGAATTTACGGATCTGAGAGGAAGAAAACTGATGTGTTTTCAACATGATGTGTTTCTGCAAACGTTGCGTTACGGGGCAATGGCTTGAGTGCCCAGCTGGTGCGACTTTCCCGGAAATATGTCCTATACCTCACCGGTGATTTGTGCATTTCATTTGTCAGACAGTCCGACCTGGTACACGACTCGAGACAAGTCATCGTTGTGTAGATGTTTCAAGCAAATCCATTTAGGAGACAAGAGCGTCACTTCCCGGAGGAGGGGCATGTTGTGGTCTTACATGAATGGATAGGCAACTTTATCTCATATGTACTATAATTATCTTAGGCCTGGATATGTCTGAAGAAGGTAACTTTCCTTCTATATATTATTCCATAGGCCTTTCATAATTATATATCGATATTCTATTCTCGTCGGGGTTATTCATGCGATCCCCGCCGTCGAGGTATGGCCCAATTTAGACAAAAGCAGGAACAACAGGTCTCGGCACGACCCACAACATACGTGATCGGCATGGTCATTGTTTTAAATAGGCGTTGGTGAACACTTTTCTAGCCATTACTTTCTTGGCCTTCTTTGTTGGCGGATGTGCCTAACTGCTTCTGGAAATCGTACCCCCTCTGATTTAGACGGCCTTCAGCGAATCACTTTTGGTGGACTCTGAACTTTGATCCTATCGTTAGCAGGATTCGAGTGAGAGAAGACCATGGCTTATTCATGTAAGGCATTCTCCGGCAAAGGAAAGCTCACATCTGCAGAGTTTGTTGCCTTGTTCAAAAAGTACGACAAGGATGGTAACGGTCACATTGAGCACGCCGAATTGGACGCCCTTCTGAAAGACGTGTTGAAGGCTGCAGGCAACCCTAAACCTGCCTCAGCAGATGTCCAGAAACTAAAGGAGGAAGTGCTGAAGAAATGCGACACAAATACCGATGGTAAACTTTCGATGAATGAACTGGCGTTGATGTTACCCACAGAGGACAACTTCCTCAGTAAATTTCGAAATGATGAGGGCAAGAAGCTGACATCGGTCGAGTTCCTGAAGGTTTGGTATCATTATGACAAGGATAGAAGTGGATACCTCGAAAGTGACGAACTTGACGGATTCCTCCGAGATCTGCTGCTGGCAGACCCAGATAAGCCTGGAGAAAGGGTCGACCCATCGGTGGTAAGTGGCTTGAAAGCAACTATCCTGGAATTGTTTGATGTGAACAAGGATGGCAAGATCGAGCTCTCAGAACTGTCCAAAATGTTGCCTGTCGAAAAAAACTTCCTCGGAAAGTTTCAAAAAGGCAAAGATGCCCTCACGAAGAAGGAATTCGATGAGATTTTCTCCCACTACGACAAGGATGGGAATGGTAAGATTCAGAGCGAGGAGCTGACAGCTTTGATGAAGGATATCGCGCAACGTGCAGGTGCGGCAGTTGATCTCCGCGATGTCGAGAAACTGAGTCAAGCTCTCCTTAAAACTTGTGATACTGACAAGGACGGCAAGATAAACAGGGAAGAACTCGTTCTCCTTTTCTCGAAAAGGGCCTAGTTGGAGTGACACTGCTCGCTAATACTCTTACCAGTATGGACTAGATGGTGGTGGTTGCAGATTAGCTATATATCTGTTCATAAACTGCGGATTTCAACTCACTAACTTACGTTCGTTCACCCAGTTCATTTTAAACTGGAATATTCATTTTATTTTATGTGATCAAGTGGAAAACGCTGACATATCCTGTAAGACACATTGTGCGGAAATTTCAAAAGACAGATGAACGTTTTGCTAACGTGCTAAACGTCAGAAGAATGAAGACTTGCTGCTGCATTCGATATATTAGGGAGGTTCTGCAAGCTTACGTTTTGCGTTTACGATTATAATTTGAAAACGTCATGACGTCGGCTCAGCTCTGCGGGATTTTTTTACGAGCGAATCGCTTGCTACACGTAAGAAACTACGATTTAATCAAAGCCAAATATTTCATTTTTGTAACCCAAGAATTCGCTTGCAATTTAATACATTCATAAATGGGCATATTTCGCAGTTGCAGTAAAAATGACAATAAGAATGTTTGGCACATCTGCCCTGGAGCGTTTGCCAAACATGGGATACATCAACCCTCTTTTCACCTGGCACAGGAAGCTTCAAGTCAACTGATGACGCCATCGCGTCACGTTCTGTGACGTCGTCAAATCGTAGTCGTCAATACATGTATAAAACGTAAAACGTAATACATGTGTAAGCTTCCAGAACCTCCCTAGTGTCTAACATTTACAAAACTACTTTTGTGTTGTTTTTTTTCGTGTCCAGAATGCCTGGTTTGGGTGCCCGGTGAAATTGCTTTGGAATGTAGATTGGCTAGTATTACGTGACGAATAGTTATACATGTACTAACATTAGGCCCTGTGCTTGATTGAGAGAATTACATGTACACTGTACTAAGAGGTATGTTTATCCTAGGCCTATGGATGCTTAGATTTAATGACACAATATCATGCATGTCAATTACTAATAAAATCAAGAACCCCACCAGGGGGAGCTCGATACGGCCTAGTCTGTTATTTTTATCATTTGCCTTGTTTGCCGTCACCACAGCCATAACAGCAGTATCATTCAACAACCTTCCCTTCCACAGCAATATCGCTCGGCATTACTGATCCTTTATCGACATATCATGTATCGTAACATCATCGACGTATCGCCCGGGGGGTAAATTGCACATTTTTCCAAGTCTTTACTGCGATTTCAGCGCCAGGAAGAAGTAATGATCAGCGACTTGGGCGCAAAAGGACAGGTGAACGTTCAGCAAGGTGTAAAACAACATGGCATGATTACCTCGTCATGGTGTGTGTCCCTCTTAAATGTCAGCAACGATGAAAAAAATTCACTCTGAATGTGACGTTATAATGAATCACGTTCCGGTAACGAAGACTGGGAGTTGTCAAGTCCCATATCGCAGAATCGGAAAGGATTGAAAGGGATTGGTGGAGAAAAATGACACGTCGGAAGAAGAGTGCTGATTTGATGAACTGTGAGAAGAAGATACAGTGTGAAATAAGGGCGCTAATTGAATCATTCCTTATTTGGTTATAATCATGGGGAAATTCTGCCTTGACGCCACGGCGTTTTCTTTCCCGACTGAAAGAGGGCGCTCAGATTGGTTCTCGGTCTCGCCGGTAGGGCTACATATTTTCCGTCGAGATCGGGGACTAATTTATGAAGTAATCTGGCAGTTGGTAGCCTACACTACCTGTGGCGAGGTTGAGTTCTTCTAACGAATCCATGGAGCGAAACCGGCGGAGCGCTTCGACTGCGTTCGGAGTCTAGGCCGACGTTGCTCGACCCCGAACTTAGTGATTATGCCTCCGGCGAAGAATCCCATAAAACTGACGCATCACTTAATTCAACGTATCACATTTTCTGTTAGAAAGCCCTCTTTGATGTCGGATGGCTGACTTAAACACGCCGCCGTTGCCAAATGTCAGAGAGCCAGCGCAAATGAAATTCTAATAGCCTTTCCTCTCCTGGCCTTTGTCTCTNTAATTTGATGTTGGACTTATGGTTGTTCATCCTTTTACGGAAACATGTTGTCTGTCCGACGTACTGATTGATGGTGGTGCATCTGGTACATGTGATGCAGTAGACCACATTTCTGCTGTCACAATCAGCGGGACCCCTCAGGCGGAGTGGATGGGACCTACCCGTGGCGGAGCTAGTGATGTGGGACTGGGAGGGCAAGGAGATGCAAAGTAGACATTTCCGACCTTTCTTTGGTCCTTTCCCTGAGCAAGGGTCACAGGTGGGCTTGGCACGTTGGATCTCCTGTGTGGGGACCTTGGCTCTTGATATAGTACCTTCCTTTAATCAATTATAAAAAGAAAGCATTTCAAAAAGTCTTTACTTTCGTTCTATACAAGCTTCAGAGACAACACGACGTTACATGGCTGACAAATTGATGTGCTGCCGGTTTTTAGACCATTCCCCGCTTTTCATTTTCAATAATCCTCGATTGCTTTTTAGGTAATCAAATTTACCTGACAGAAGCCTCAGTAAATTCTTAACAGGATCATAAATTATGACGGTTTTTATTTAGTGGGTATTCTGGTTTAGATAGAGATTGTTTTTATCATCATGTGTGATTGTTGATGTCATGTCCCAAGTCCGTGCGAACAACTGTGATGACCGGAGGACACCAGGCCGTGATGACGTCATCGCGTGATTACGTCATTGTCCATGTTGTCAATGACTATCTTCGCTATTTTACGGAAATACCCGATTATTTCCGACGTTGACGTTTCTCGATTCCGACCAATGTTGTTAATATACAGTCGATCATTGAAGCCATCAATAATACAGGATATTTTTAGCGCTCCCCTTAATTAGTAGTGAAATCATTTCAACGGCTCATTACTTTCAGATAACTACCATTTAATGTCTTGAAAATTAGACTTGTGAGTGTGGGAATGAGACGACATCTGAAATGTCGAGTTGAGAACGGAATGACAAAAGGTGCTGCTCGACGTGAGAGTTTTCCCGCGCAAATTCGTTCTCAGTGGAAAACTCAACCAAATAAAAACTAATGGACAATCGTTTGTGCCACTTGTGTCAGTATAATTCGTAAGAAACCAACAATGGTGAATTGCCCATTGAGAGCCAACTCACACGAGAAAACTCTCACGTGGATGAGCGCCTAAATACGGCAATGGCTCTGTGTCGAAAATAGGAAGGTTTAGAAGTCGAACGATAAACGTAAACTTTACGACAATGTTATTTTTCATACTACACATTAAGCAAATTTTATACTGCATTTTCGGTACAAAAATAACGTTGTCGTTAACGTTAACGTTTATCATTTGATTTCTAAACCTTCCTAATAATGGACGCAGAAATCTGTTGTAGGCCCTACAGGTCACTCACACCTGTCACGAGTAGAACTGTTTCGCAATGTGTTTTTTGGGACCTGTACGGTGTCTTCAGGTATCCCTACATCCGTGCCCTTGAAAGTGTTTTAAATCTAGATTCAATCCGTGTTTCACAGACAATCCACTAAGCCGTAAAAACAAAAGAATTGAAAAACTTCGATCGTTCAATTTCCCACCGGGATAGTTTGGTGTCATGCCCCGGCCACCCAGCACACTGATTGATTGGAACACTCAGTCAAGTTTTTCACCCTCCATATCGCGTTTTGAGTTTGGTGAAGCAATTACGTTGAGTTGTGTCAGGGCATCAATCTTGGTTGATCTCGATTCTCTCGTTTGTCACACGAGAGTGTCGCGAGAGTTTTTGGGAGACATGATTCATTACAATCTGTCAGCCATTGCACGGTATATCCTGTGGGCAATTTCTATCGCCACCTATAAACTGGGCAATCTGTCACGCCAAATTTGCTCTTGGGTGACATTTTAGACGTATATAGCTTTTGAAAATGTAGAATCCGTAAAAACCACTCTGGGTTCTAAAGTGAAAAATCACGCTAAATAACACCTTGCGTCACTCGGACAACGGCGAATGCATTTCTGGTAAACTCGTTTGGTAAAAAGATTGCGGGGCTGGCACGACCGACATGCCAATTTTCGAACGAAATAAAGCAGACATTAAGTCCAGCCACCGGATCACTCTGGCTAACGAGAAGCCCTGTTTTCCGTCCATCCGACAAAATCACCTCCGGTTATCCTTCTTGATCTGAGTGAACCCTTTGATAAAAAGGTCACCCCGGGATATTTGATATTGCTATCGCCTTGTATTTGTCCTGATCGTGAAAGCTCGAGAACATTTAACTGGCTTCTCAGCATCACAAACATTGTGTTATTAGTCAATGCAAAGGTCACCGGGAGGACTTGAAAGGCATGGCAGGTGTTTGGTGGTTTTCAGTTAAGGTGCTGCTCCACGTGAGGCAGATTTTTGGTGGTTTTCAGTTAAGGTGCTGCTCCACGTGAGGCAGGTATTTGGTGGTCTTTAGTCAAGGTGCTGCTCCACGTGAGGCAGGTTTTTGGTGGTCTTCAGTTAAGGTTGCCGATTGAGGGCCATTCACAAGAGAAACCTCAAGTGGAACAGTGTCCCTTTTACCGTCACGGTCCTTCGGCGGCCCTTGACTCCGAACGCATCCGTAGGGTTGCCTCGCCCCGTTCCCTCGCTTACAGGTTGGGCAATTTGTTCTGAACTTAATTCTTTTTGCCAAAGGAGCAATGGTTCGCTCTACATCACAGATTCCATCGTCTTCCCGACAAATATGGAGCGTGTTTTGAGAGGAGAACTTTTCGTGTTGGAATTATAAGGATCAAAGGAAGAGAGCGAAAGTAGGCCTTTTGTTTGGCGCAGACAATTTTACTTCACCAAAAATTTATCCTCGCTTAGGAAGTTTTGCTTTTACATCAAAACAATGTCGCCTGACGGCAACATCTGCGAAGCAACTCGGTAATGTGCTTTTAGCCGTGGCTTTTAGTGTGATATTACAATAAGTGGCCATGGGCAATTAATACATCTACAACCTGATGTTAATCGTTACAAACTGTCCGTCCTTTATTAGATATCAATCTATATTGTCATAAATTCTGACGACGTGAACGCGGCCATCAAATTTGCAACAGAAATTGTTTAGCTCACGACACCACGGGCTCTCTGGGCGGAGATTCGTATGAAATCCACGGCAAGTGCGCATCGCTATCATTAATCTGAATCTGACAAGCCGAATACGACCGTAATCACAAATGTGGACATCCCTTATACAACCCTAATATATCATGGTTATCCCTTGTGCCAAAAATTGGACTAACAACAGCGAGAGGGCGAGTTTATTGCCACACAGGTCTTGATATTGTGTTTAATTTCACTCAAACATCGTTTTATCGGGCGCATTAGGAATGTCATGGGATCGTGATAAGGATTTATCGGCCCGAGGGAGGGAGACCGAGGTGAAGTTGACTGGTTCCATTCTTTGCCGGTCCACTCCCGCGGCGCTACTGTCCGTTCCGCAGCAACAGTAGCGCCGCGCAATGCAGCAACAACACACGCACTGTACCCCCCCCCCCATGGCACACCGGGGGGAGGATTTCCTTATGGCCTGTTGGTTGGCGCGTTGGAGCTAGTAAACATTAAGTAACATAGAGCGGTCATTCTTGGATGGACCTCCTTTGCGAACAAAACTACGATGTCTCTGTCAGAGCGCTGTAGTTACAATGACCTGTAACATTTTGGAGGAATCACGCGATGAGATCGAGAGGGTGCGCCGATCAGCGGATGCCTGGGGCAGGATCCGGTATCACCCATGCAATCACATCACCATCATCAGCCAATCCGACCGAATGAACTGACTTTCGGAATGGAAACTATTGAATCCAGACAGCGTCAGCGTTGGAATGGAATCAAAACCTCTGATCGATCGTGCCACCGAGTCTTCATCATCGTCACCCACTTAATATTAAATTCCTGCCGGGAGCGCTTCGTTAACAACCCTACCCCGATTATCTTCTTCCAAGGACAAATGTTTTCGAGTGTTTTCTTCCACGTGTTGAAAATAATCCGATGTCTAATGACGACAACATGTCGAAAAAACAACCAAAGATTTCTGCTTTTCGGGCTCTTTGCGTTGCCGTTGATAAGCCAGTAGCACAACAGGCGATATCGCAAGCGATCTAATCGCCACCGGATCTTCTCGCCAGCCACCACAGACCATCCTCGCACCCAGGGTCTTCACAGCCGCTCCCCTCCTTACACTTGCTTTCGATTATAAATCAAACGATAAACATTACTTTTACGACAACGTTATTTTTCACACCCGGTACTGCGAATTCACCAGATTACCGGGTAAATATTGCATTTTCGGTACAAAAAATAACGTTGTCGTAAAGTTAACGTTTATCGTTAGATTTCTTAAACTCCCTATTCTCAGGATGCCAAATGCAGACTATGCGATATCGGTATCGGTTTTGGTATTGTTTGATATTGGGCAATCACCGCTGGCGAGAAGATTCCATCGCTGGGCAATCACCGCTGGCGAGAAGATTCCATCGCTGGGCAATCATCGCTGACCAGCGCACCTGGCGTTAACAGCCGATTTTGCTCGCTGGCGATTAAATTGCTTGCGATATCGCCTGGTGTGCTGCTGGCTTTACTCTCTCGTCAACTTGTTCCAAAATCTCATTTCTTATTCCCAGAAAACTATGCAGCTGCTATAGGTTGTCGTTGTACTAGGGTAGATCTACTTACGGCTGCGGTAAACAGCAATAACCGCAACCACTTTTTCACACCGACAGCTGACGAGTCGCAGGTCAATCTCCGTCTGTATTTCCTCCCCGAACCCCGAAACAAGTGGGAAGTTGAGCAATTCAGCAGACCCTGACAGACAGAATGACACATTCATGTCAATAACCAATATCCATCCGCCAAGAACCCTATAATTTCGGGTGCAGCGATCGACGACCTGTAGAACGCAGCGCAAATAGATGGAGAGCGACCAGCGTTTAGTGCGGGTATTGGCAGTAACAGGGGCGAGTCATTGCTGGGCTAAACTGAGGCTAACAATAGAGGGGGAAAACGCCTCAGATCAGTAACGAAGAACGTTTATTACATATATATCCATATGGTCATTTAGAAAATTGGCATTGACCACCTGCGAACGGCCTAATGGCAACGCTAAATAAAATGCTTATTTCATCATTTATGAGCCCGCCAGCGCGTGATTCAATTTTCGCTGTGATACACCCCGCGGTATCTTTTCGTTTGCCGTAGTTTCGCTCAACAGGAACAGAATTATGACGACGAGTCCCCACGGTTCAGAGAGGAGCGTTCGTGCGTCAACGTCCTCGGAATGGAAAAAAAGGAAGGAGAATTATGTTTGATCAGCTTACGTGCAAGCGACAGGAACTGGTAATAGGATTGGCGGTGAAGCATTCTTTGGTGCACTGCCATCACTACTTAAAAAGGAAATTCCCTTCAATGTCGTTACTGTTACTGTTACAAAGCATTGTGTTGTTGTTGCTTAACCCACTAAGGCGTCCTTTCACCCGAACATCACCGCCTGTTTCCACTGGGTACTGCGAGGTTTTCCCATGTTGGCGTTGATACTCTCTATCCGGAACTTTAAGACCAGAGTGCTCCGCCCAAGCCAGTCAATTCATGTTCATCAAGCATTCACTTCAGCGCCGTCGAGTTGAGCTTGGGGTTGATTGACCAAATTGTACAATAGGCTTTTTACTAGGGTAAATGCCACTTGGGCGGGCCTAGAAGTTCCTCATTGTCTGGTCTTAAAGTTCCGGATAGAGAGTATCTGGCGATGGGCGGAGGGGGGGGGGGCGTCAGATCACTCTACAATCATATCTCGCGATCAACGCATTCTCGAATGCATTTGCCCCATATTAAACTCCTAAATCATAAAATTTTGCTGTTTTGGCCCAGAACTCTGCCACGTGACGTCTGAGAACCAATCAGCGTTGCGCGTGCTCAGTTCTGATTATCTGTGTTTGGTTGGCGGGAATGAACATCGAGCTCCACCTAAAAAAACCAATCCGGATAACAAATATTTGGTATCTAGGATAATCTTTGCAACAAATATTTGGCGAATAAATACACTGACTTTTTCATCTCCTCAGACTATAAATATTCTGGCGAAAATGGGTCCGGGATGCGACAATGGAAGACACATCGTCCAGGCCAATAGCAGTCTCTCTCTCGATGGACAACCTATAGTGTGTCATGGAATTTGATTGGCTTGCAGGTTCGGCATAATCTTCTAGACGCATTTGATTCGTATTCTGGGCATGCGCATCAAGGCACGTTTGTTTATTCTTTGCGATGAGATTTCACTGATGTGATGTAAAATGCCCAACCATCGGTGCTTGTAACGATAGACGAGAACGGTCAATGTTTCTGTGACCCCAGTCAGGATTCCTAATATGAAGTGAGAGAGCCGACGTCTCATATTGTTAGCCATTGATTATTTGGTATCAGAAACGTAACGACATTGTCTGTCATGTAATACACCCATGAGATTACCGTTCGCACCCCCTACTAATAGACTTATATATTTCAACATTACATTGACCATCTCGATCGGGGTTGACTAGGTTAGCTCAAGCAGTTCTTATACAGTAGGGGTCAGATATAACGTCCGCTTCCAGCAGACGCGCTCGGGGAGGCTTTAAAACGAGTACTTTGTTGTTGCGTAACAATGCGTAGAGCGTTTCGCTAGTTTCCTCAGTGTACACCTCAATCAGGTGGTGAAACATTACAAATACAGTGGAACCTCCCTTAGCAGACACCTCTGCCAGGATGACACCTCTCTATTAAGGACACCAAAGTTCAGTCCCAAATTGACTACTTCTACTCATTTTGACCTGTAATCAGGACACCTCATAATTAAGGACAGCATTCGTCAGTCCCAGAGGTGTCCTCAATAGAGTGGTTCCACTGTACAAACGAAAAATCGAGAGACGTCGGTGACACGTGAACCTCACCCAGGTTGTTTTCATCAAATGAGAAACAATGGCGGACATCATTACTATGTCAGGGCGTATGCTAAACGTAGATACAAACGAAACTCTGATTCAGGCAAGCGTTTTTATTCGCGAACCCTGTCTTTTGTAGACAACTCCGCTGAGGACGTGAGTGGCATGACCTACCGGTACGTCCCTATAGACACGCTCGGGGAGGCTTTGAAACTCCGCGGCAGACGATTAAATATTCAGTTGCATTTTCATGAGCGAAGCCGGAGAAGTTTCTTTGAAATTGAGTAGAATACAGCAACCAAATTATCGGCGACAGTGTGCCCAGGTTTGTGTTTTCCTGTCGCTGAACCTTCTCCATCTTTTTTCCATGCCATCCTCAAGAGATCGAACAGATAAGCTGGGATGAAAATGGGTTTGGATACTTTGAATACATTATCTCACCGTTTCTTAAAGGAGCCAGTTACCAAGGAGATATCACGTAACCATTATTTTTTCCCATGTGATATTAGCCAAATTAACACCTAAACTGTTGTTTATACACGGTGTATCAGATTCTAATGAAATAAACTACCAGCTTCATCATATCTGTCGTCTGTGAACCATTCCCTGCTCATCTTCAATGAACCAAACTTGAGAATAAGACTTCCTGGCCGTTCCAATTCAAGTGCATTAGGTTTTTGACCTCTCAACCAACTTCACCAGGGCTTCAACTAATAGGAGCTGTCAGCGAGTTGACCACTAGGTGTCACTACGGCCCAATTCAATGCATCTAGCGGACCCAGTCATTATCGATCGAGCAGCAACCACGTAGATTTTCCTGTACATTGGTCCGCTAAGACTTTGCTGCCATCTGTTGGCAATATGCGCGGCTGACTGCTCCTATCCCCCACACTCGTCGCTATATTTCTGCTATCTTCAAGTCCGATATAACGGATCTCTCTCAAATCCGTTTCATTTCAAAAGATGTTTAGTGCAGCTTACACGATGCGACGCATTGCGTTTTTCAAAATGGCCGCCATTTTGGCCATCAACAACTTACTGTGACTTTGTGAAACAAATTCTTCGTGTCGTGTTTTTGGGGAAAATGAAAGAAACGATACCTGTTGCGGCAAAAAAAGACGAATCAATTTATGTTGATCGGTTATCACGTGATGTAGCCCTAGAGGACGAATACTGGAGCTCGAATGTCGCAATATTCACAACATGAAGGTGTAAGAAAGACAAACAGTCTGAAACCAGTCACCATAAAATGGACTAGTCGTGGCCACCGTTCGGTCATTTCGTCAGCGCGGGCCTGATCGCTGAAGCGCGAACGTCGGGTTCCTTCATGGAATCTGTGATCAGTCAGTGCCGCCATCAGGTATGTTGACAACCAGAAACGAAACTATCTCGGGAATTCTCGCGTGATTAGTACGCTGATGAGACTGGCTGATAGCAAACATTTTCCACGCCAGGCGATGATTATGGCGTAGTATTTGGTACGAATAATCATGCTAATGTACAGCGAGGTCATTTTAGAGCGCCTAATCTTCACGGATCATGATATTTATAGGGTAGACTCAAAACGTCGCAGCTAAGGCGCGCCCCGCCCCTTTCTTATCTCCCACGTTTCCGTCGGCACATATACTATAGAATTGTTTTTTATGGCCATAGTCTAAACGCAGGTGGTACCGCCCCATCATCGATAACCCGCAGTAGTCACTCTGAAATGATTGGCTTAATCTCTCCTCTAGTGGGAGAGTGTACCCAATTTAGTGGCACGGTTTTCTCAGCACAAAAAAACACAGGAGAAAGGGCATTACTCCGCCTAACTAACGAATTGCAGACCTTGTTCAATCATGGTACACAGCCGTTGACTCTGCCGCTGTTCCGGAATGGAGAGTAGCGTCGCAGGAGTGGAGCGGCAAAGATTCGAATCAGCCTGGCTGTTATCCGGAGGGCGGAGCTACGCGGGTTTCTGCGCTGCATCCTACTGGTGACCTTAAAAAGTGGGATTTACCGTATGTTATTGCTGCGTATGGTGATTTAATTATGGCGATTTGCAAAATTCAGAGGAAAGTATACCTGATTGGGGAGTTTTTTGGTTATTATCAAAACCTAGATGGTCATTTTCTACAATTATGGCGATTTGCAAATTCCGCAAGACTACCAAATGTCCCAAATTGAAATGTTTGTTCGTCTGATGTTTTATGTCAAACCTATATCAAGCCGACAAATGTACTTTGCTATGACAAAAACACACAATAAGTATAATATACCAGGGCAAGTTACTCTGAAGAGCATGCCTTGGGACTGACGTTTCATGTTGAGATGGTAATAGGGAGTTTTCGCAAAGCCCCCGAAACGCCAACGCCAACGCCAAGGCCAAACCAATTGTTCGATGCCACGAAGAGAGCACCGAACAAAAGGACAGAGTTCGCGTTGGCGTTTTCGGGGGCTTTGCGAAAACTCTATAATAGCATCCTCAATTCAGAGTAGGCCTGAAGTCCGTGTAAGAGAGGTCAACACGAATACGTAGAAATGCCTTGGAAGTCAGATTTGAAATCCAGGCAGCACTACAGGCGGGTTGAGGGCGATATATCGCAAGCGATCTGATCGCCATCGCTCTTCTCCCCAGCCAATGCAGACTAGGGTTTTCGCAAAGCCCCCGAAACGCCAAAAGTGAACGTCTATCCTTTTGTTCGGTGTTCTCTTCGTGGCATCGAGCGATGGGTTTGGCGTTTGTGTTGGCGTTTCGGGGGCTTTGTATCATCGTTGACGAGAAGATTGCAAGCATCGCTTTCCAGCGCACACCTGGCGTCAACAGCTGATTTTGCGGTGGCCATCAGATCGTCGCTTGGATATCGGATATCGCCTGGTGTGCTGCCCGCTTCATGTTAATGGAAAGGTTCCCCTATAGCGCAGGTGGATGTCCAGAAAATAGCATAGTCTTGCAAAGACAGGCAAATTGGGTGGGGAAAAGTTTTAAAATCTGACTTACCGAGTGCAATGGATATAAAAATGACCAAAATAACTTGAAATATCCAAGACGTGCTTGCGAGTTTCGTCATCTTGATTGTATTTCCTATACAGGCATGTGGTAATACGTAATCCTGGTGATGAGGCACTGAATCGAAATATTCTCGGAGTTCAACAGCAGTAACCGACCGCGCCTTCTCACAACCCAACGTTCTCTCACTGGCTTCGCCGCCGTTTGCGGTTTCGTGACTACGTGCGATGAGATTCTGCGCCCGCCGACCTGATCATCAACCCCTGGCGGTTAGATGGCGTGGGATATAAATCAGAGTCAACTCGGCGGCGTAAAATTGTTCCAAACAACTCGAACATGGGTCAGGCTGTTGCTTATCAGTTTGTTGGCGTTAGATATCGGTACCAAATTCAGTTATTGACGGTGATGGGACCCTGGCTCTAACAGCGCCAATTTTCGGAGCCCCGGTTTCCCCCTGCGATAGAGAACGAAGGAACTTGAGAATATAGCGAATCTTGTGATGTATATGATGGTATTCTGTTGGTTTTGCATTTTGTCTCACGGAATTTATCGTATCGGCCACACTCGTCCGGTGGGTACAGTAGAGTATCCGCTTGGCCGACCAGGCGTTGGAGAACGTCGGCATTTTGGGGATGTAGTGGTCCCGCCGGATGTGGCTCTCCTTGTGTCATTTCCTCATCTTAGACATTTAAATATAGTGGTTGACCCAAACCCCGCTGCTGAGCGTAGTCTTGCTGTAGGGCTCAGATGTGAAGTGCCCAAAATATATCCGCGGGTTGCCGAAAAGATGCGGACAACTGCAAATGGTGATGGGCAACTATTTCACCAGAAATAGGTGCTCAAGGTACCTATTGAAGGATAGGAAGATTCAATCATTTGTCATCCTGGTCACGGCCTCGTTATAAACGTATTACCTTCCGTCTATTTCAAACTAGTTTAGCAAACACGTCATTTCAGAGTGACAGGCGTCCCAAGTGGCCTGTCGAGCTGACGCGAAAGACAGAATTTTCTTATCTTGGCTGTCCTCAGAAACACTCAAGTGTGCACTATCGTCAACACTGATTGGCCAAATGAAATTACTGGGGTTGGGGGAAAGAGTAAAAGAGGCAATTCAATTAGAATTGGAACACCAGGACCAAGGTAACAAGGAAATACGGGCGCCGAAGGGTCGCCATACAAACCCGACTGTGCTGTCACGTGGAGTTCGTCTTTTTGACACAAGGTTGTCCCCAAGGGTGAATCTCGGGAGGCCTATCACGATGAGATCGCGTCTGGGACCAGTCCAGGGGCAGTCGATATTTTTTGTTATGGCGGCAAAAAATTATCACGACCGATGAGGTTTTATCAGACGAATGAGCATACATGTATTTTTTTACTTCGTATTTTTTCCAAAGGGGTTCTGATGACCACATTTGCCGGTGCTAACGATGACAAGATCTCCTCAATGAGCTGGTTAACTTGATTGGCGGACGGAGCCAGTTCCGAAGTCGGGTTTTATAGACCAATAACTAGATGAGGTAGACACGAGGTAACCGCCAACAGGCGTTTGCTAAACGAATAACGCGGGTAGGATTACAGCAGCTCAGCTCTCAAACACCGCGATAACTGGATTTGAATCGATGTTTTAAAACTGGATTTCACACTCCGTGCTTCTGAAGGAGGCTTATATCCACGCCCCAAAAACAGCAGCAAATGACGGTCCCAATCTGCCAGATGGGCAGGCGATCTAAAAAACACAAAAAATTGAATTTCAATGACTTGCATTTCTACAAAACTATCAAATTTATTGATCAAAATGATTAATATGATCTACAAAAATATATTTTATTCTTTTGCACTAAGTGATTGTGACTAGGATATAGACTGGTTCATGTCTTCCCTGTCTACTCCCGCTGCGCTACTGTCCGTTGTGGAGTGAGCCCCGCAGAGTGGAGCGGCAAAAACTGGAACCAGTCTAGGAAGGAGATTATCTGATCATCAGAAATGAACACATACCGGTGTACAAGAAATTGTCATATATGGCTTCAGAACAGAACACTACTGGTGGAATATTTAGTAACTGGGTTTTCAGCTGCATGAGAACGGGAAACTTGAGAACAGCTTCAGCTGCATGAAGACTTGCTTAGGTGGCAGGAACTGACTGATATGCTCCTCCAACATCAGTTTTAAACCTATCTACATTAAGCTTTCCACAACATGAGTCATACAATGATCAAGGAATACACATAATGCTTATCGAACAAAAATATGGTAGGCCTATCATTTTGGCATCTTCAAGCAAATGCTATTTGCTTGGCTAAAAAAGAGAACAACAATTAAAATACAATCATCTGTCTCATAAGAACCCCATAACTCTCATCCTTGGCCAAAAACGAAGAACAATTGACAATGCAAAGTAACAACGGTTATACATGTACAGTGCTTGTATTACAATAGAGCAAAACATGGAACCTTTGCCCACACATGTGAGACAATGCACCTCTATAAGGACTGGAAATGAGTACCTAAACGAAGACACTGATCTCATCAATGTTGCAATGCAGTTCCAGAACCACATGATATTCCACAAAAGTCAATGAACTGGAAGATACATTTCAAAGCTGTATTATGGAAAATGATAAACACGGTATAATTTTGTGCACAATAAACAATGGAAGAAGCTCCAACATGATTTCAATGTCCAAGAATAATGAGTACAAGTGGTGAAAATCTTATTCACCTGATGAAGTCCGAGAATTGAGCGGAACTTTGCCAGGTTACATCACACTGCAGAGGTCGTCATCATCACCACTGTGGTGTTCACATGAGCATGATCTCTGCTCCCTGAGAGGAGCTGATGGGTTACGCTTCACAGGAAAGCTACAGTCTTCCGTGTACGCCAAATATGAGAACTCATGTCGACCAGAGAAGCTCAGGTAGTCAAGAATCGGCTTGGCCAGTGGCAGCTCCTGGATGAGGTCATTAATGTAGCGGTATTCAGTCATCTGTTCGAAGATCTGGCTCCTGATCTTGATTCGGCAGATGCTCTGCAGATCAAGGGGCTGACAACGTATTTCATCCGCTGCCTCCTGAAATTCTTGAAACATCTTCGTGAAGCTAGTTATTGCCACAAATACTTCAACCTTTGGGAAACACTTGCCGGCAATCTTGTGGCCGCATACACGCATCAACCGCATCATATCGATGTCATCATGTACCATTATTTCCCGCAGGAGATGTTTACTCTTAATGATGAGGTTGCGACCGCACATCTCCTGGAGAAGTTTGGTACAGAGAAATCGTTGGCTCTTGTAACTGATATTCAAGAAGGCAGCTGCGTATTCCCTTGGACTCAATTCACGGTATTCATCATCTTCACTATCATAATCAACATCCCAGTCCTCCCCGTCACTTTCTTCATCCTCGAATTCGTCCAAGAAGTCATCATCGTCGTCGTCTTCCTCAATACACTTCAGTGGAAAGTTGAAGGTACAACCGTGGTTCAACAGCATGGCAATCATTTTGACGTGAGATGTCTCATCATGTTGTATTGTCTTGTCTTTCTCTTCTTCATCTTCATCATCATCGCAGAAGGGACACTCATCAAGATGTACGCCAAACAAATCCTCCAAATCTTCCAGAGACATCAGCCACTTTGGATTCTTCTTCAACAGGAACTTCACCATATCAAACTTACCCGCCAAGCAAGCCTGTTCAAGAACATATGGAACTTCCAGAAGGGGCTTGCCTTGTTCTGCATCAAGATAAGCCTCTAGGCCTGCGATGTTGCCAGCCTCCACACGTTTTAAGTACGGAGGACATGGTTCAACCCGACCATCCCACTTTGCTGCATTGGATGCAATCAATCCTGCCACAATCCTCTCTTTCTCAGAGGGACTGACGATGTCCCTTATGAGAGAGTTTATGTGGCAAAAATTATCACATGCTTGACCTGCATGATCTCTGAAGTATCCTGCAATTCCAATGCTGTGAATATTTGCCCCTTTCTCCAACAGGAAACGAATGCAGTCTACATCCTGACATAGAAACAGCGGCCGGCGATCAACTTCTTCACAAACGCACTCCGGAATAGTCTCTCCATCTGCTCCTTTACCGATATGATGAACATGGGGGCCAGCAGCTGCATTCTCATTGACACAGACACCTTTCTTGACAACTGCTTTTAGCATAGCCAAGTTTCCTCTTTTGGAAGCTGCCTGGATCGCAGCAACTTTCCCATCCTTCGCCTCGTAGTCGGCACCTCTTTTCAACAACAGGTTGAATGACTTGAAATCGCTGCATTCGGCTGCCATTATCAACAAACGTTGTGACTTGTGACACTTCTTCTTCAGCGAGTCCTTCCCGCACATCGCATCCAAGATGCATTGGAGGATGCTGCTGTCCTTGGCTTGTATCGCATGGAAGATCGGATGTCGGGACAGAAAAACATTCTCAGGGGTCCCATCAACAATCGGAGGAACATGAGCACCCGATTTCAACATCAGCTTCACAAGGAACAGGTTTTTCATGCGTATGCAGATGATTAAAGGGGAAGCACCATACATGACATCAAGATGAGTTTCATTGACATCTACCCCCTCATCTATGAGTGCCCGGACTTGATCAACCCTTTGGAGAAGACAAGCAGCATGGAGCTTAAACTGTTCTATTGTAGGTGATCGAAATCCATTGGAGAGGAAGAACTCAACTATTTCTGGACTTTGCTTTTGGAATGCTACATCAAGTGGAGACAGCAACAGCTCTGTGCAGCTGATGAACTCGGCACCATGGCTCATCAACAACTTGACTATTTCCAGGGTGTTGAATTGACAAGCAAAATACAATGGCGTAATTGGCAGCACGTTCCATTTATGTAGAACATTGACCGGCATACCGTCTTGTGCAAGAAGCAACTTGACACACTCAATCGATTTGGCATGTATTGCGTTGAACATGAGAATGACCCTCAAATCATCTCCAAAGTCATCCACGATGAACTTGTGACCCTTCAGTTCGACCTCTTTTGGAATAGGTGTCTTCACATAGTTCATGAGTTCTTTGTACAGCCGTAACAGATCTATGCCACTTCCAGGGCCCACAAGTGTAAGCTTGTTAACAAACTTACACCATGCTTTGCAAGAACAGTGGACATCAATTTTTATGCCACAATCTAACAAATATGTTAGAACCTCGGGATGTTTCCGGATGACATCAGCTACACCATGATTTCCACCCATTAGCCAATCAAAACAATCATCAGGGCGGGCACCATGCTCGAGAAGGACTCGGAAGACCTCGATGTGTTCTAGTTTCAGTGCACTCTGGAGAGGAGTGTTGGTTGATATCTTACAAATCCAGTTGGGATCAGCACCTTGATTGAGCAGCATCACAACACTGTCTTTTTTGTCCGTTTGGACGGCATACTGAAGGGCATCATTCAAGTACCGCTCTGCTGGGGGCATATCTCTTTTCATTGGGACGAATACCCCATCATTATCATAGATTCCAGATGCCATGATTGACCTGGAAGAGGAGAAGTAAGTTTAGAAACACATGGTGGCATCAGGAAACGAAACCTGAATGGATGGAAAAAAAAAGGGGCAACCAGCAAATACTCACGCTTTGTTATGTGGATATATCTTTAATTCACAGTTGTCACTTTGCTCAATCAATCAAGTTTCATCGGCGCCACTGCTGCTTGCACCAGATCCGGGGGTCTTTGAATACACGGAATAGGGACATCAAATTTTAGTCCAGCCTAGAAAAGAAAATACAGTAAACTGAAGAAGTGTAGCCTGGCTTTACTTAACTTAGGCGCCTGCCCAGGCCTACTTTCAACTTGTCTATCGCTAGCACTGTATAGCAGGTCTAGTCTATTCCAGGAAGTTTTCTTAGCTTAGGTAGGCCTCGAGGCCCTAACCTAACCATGCCTAGTCAGGCCTATGCTTATGTTCTCGTACATTTTATACCGACTATAAATAAAGATTACTTAGACTAAAGGCGCTTCTCCACGTGACAGTTTTCTATCGAAAGTTTCCTGTCAGATAGTCAATTATTGACAGCAATAATTGCTGTCATACAGACTTTTTATGACAGTAGCGCTCAGCCCCCAGACGGCAGAGTGTTCCGAAGTTCCCTCATCGAAGAGTTTCCGTTCGTTGAGAGCAACCAACCATCCATTGCCCCACGTTTGCCAAACTGACATGGAGCAGCGCCTAAATGACATGCCTACGCCGCGAGGCCTACGGTAGCTACATTCATTGATTGATTTGGGGGAAATAGGGCACCCGCCATTACTTTGAGATTCAACCAGAACTGTCTGCTGTACTGAAGCCTTAGCCTAGCTACACTGACAACTCATGAACTTTTGAGACGGTCCCTCTCCTGCACACACGTACACGCCTTTGTGTACATTGTATATAACACGGTAGTAGGCCTAGCCTAAATCAAAATGCACAGCAAGCAATCAGCACGTGGGCGTGGCGTGGTAGGCTAGAAGTGGGGCATTTCTGGGACAAAAAAACTGAAGATAAGTTGAATTATTGGTGGCATTTTGTCGCTTATTTTTTCATCTAGATGTCGCAAAGTCAGATACATACAAAAACAGCGGTGAACACAGCATTAATCGTGTTAAAAAATCATTTTTTGAAGGAGAATGACAGCGGTCCTGACGTTCGTCCGCGCCGCTTTCGTTGTTACGTCGTTTCAAACTATAACAGCCAATGATAGCCTGGTCGACGGCCGGGACGCGAAATGGACTTGTCTTCGGCAGGAACCTGGCGGGCGGGATCGGGGGCGGGATGATTGATTTGCACATTCCAAATCATGAAAAGGGACACCATTTTCGGGACACATTATTATTGTGCTCTTCCTTCATTGAGTGTGTGTGGCAGTTTAACAGTCCGGTTCATAAGAACACCGGATCGCAGATCGGGATGCTGTTGCACCAAATCGGAGTTGTTTTGGAATGAAGTTTAACCCCAAGTATTGCATCGTATCTCGGAGATAATTGATTTTTATTTCTAAGTCATTATAATTCATGCTTCTTGCGGTTAAAAAGAAAAAATGAAAGTTAATTGATTCTGATTCGGTGACTTTATGCTCCGATTCGGTCCGATCCGGTGTTCTTTTAACAGTCAGGCCTTTTGCATCAGATGTTCCCACCACTTACACTCCTATGTATGTGAAGAGACTCAAGATGGATCTTGACTTGAGTCACATCACACTTCATGGGATGTCTTAACACTATTAATGAAAACCGATAAATATCATCTCAAAAATCATTTATTTACACCACAATACAACTTCAGTNCAAACTATAACAGCCAATGATAGCCTGGTCGACGGCCGGGACGCGAAATGGACTTGTCTTCGGCAGGAACCTGGCGGGCGGGATCGGGGGCGGGATGATTGATTTGCACATTCCAAATCATGAAAAGGGACACCATTTTCGGGACACATTATTATTGTGCTCTTCCTTCATTGAGTGTGTGTGGCAGTTTAACAGTCCGGTTCATAAGAACACCGGATCGCAGATCGGGATGCTGTTGCACCAAATCGGAGTTGTTTTGGAATGAAGTTTAACCCCAAGTATTGCATCGTATCTGGGAGATAATTGATTTTTATTTCTAAGTCATTATAATTCATGCTTCTTGCGGTTAAAAAGAAAAAATGAAAGTTAATTGATTCCGATTCGGTGACTTTATGCTCCGATTCGGTCCGATCCGGTGTTCTTACAAACCCTTAACAGTCAGGCCTTTTGCATCAGATGTTCCCACCACTTACACTCCTATGTATGTGAAGAGACTCAAGATGGATCTTGACTTGAGTCACATCACACTTCATGGGATGTCTTAACACTATTAATGAAAACCGATAAATATCATCTCAAAAATCATTTATTTACACCACAATACAACTTCAGTGTCTTTAAACACATGACGAAATAGCAGGCCTTCTGCACCGATTGTGGCAGCAAACATCCATAGTCAGTGATTTCCTGCAAAAACCTCATGAAATCAAGTCCCGAAGACCATCCTCGTGTTCTTCACATCCTTTTTGAGCAGTTCTCCAATTCTCATCTTTTGCCCTGAGTGCAAGAAGCTTGAAAGGCCTTTGACGTATCGCACTTGAGGACCTCCCGCAGGGCCATGGTGGCATATGCTGAAGATGGCAGTGAGAATTCTAACTTCAGCGCCTTTTGTTCCCCACCTAAAAAAGAGAGTAACTACTGTAGAAAAGCCAATAGACAGAGTGACACTTGGAAAACAAACTTAAGAGCTGAAACCACTGTCTGTGATCTGTAACCTGCCACAAGAAAATCTACCAAGTTTCTTTGTCAAATATCTTGTGCCCTAACAGTTCATTACTCATGATAAAACACTGTAATAGATTGCAAGTCTGCCTGCACCTGTGATGATAATGCCAGTGCATTCCATGTACTGGTAAATGTTCCCTGACCTACCTTCTACTGTTTCTGGCTCTGATACTTCCTCCAGTCTTTCTAGATCACTTATCACCAGAGGGACGTGGGCATCGTTGTACTGGAATGTCTTCCATGATACATTACTAGGTTTGACCAGTAATTTCCTGTAGTTGCCAGGCAGTGAGTAATCTCTGAAACAGGGATTCAAAAACAATGAAAAACACACAATGGGAATACTACAGTGTCATATCTTTCAGAGGACGAATCTGCTGCATCGTCTTTAAGAAATTTAGGGAAGTCCCAACATGTTACCCGGTATTATGCTACCATTTGATTTGACTCCTACAAAACCCTAAACTCCCCAGCACTGACATCCACTTTGGTTCAGTCATGAAGAAGGTCCCAACTGCTGAATACCTTATCTTGTGCTTCAGATTATCAATATCTAAGTCATCTTCAGCCAGAATCTCCCGATACCAGTCTCTGATCGAGTTCTCAGGGTAGACCACATTAAAGCCAGGTAGAGGCAGTATAACATCATGGATGGTGTACTGGGATAGAGTGTCCTCTCTTATCAAGATTGGCTTCAGGTCATCTTTACTTCGGTCGTCTGAAGAAAGAGGGAGAGTTAGTGGACTCAGGAGTGTTCTCAACTCTCATAACGAACAACTCCGTACTGGAGCAACGATTCATATCAATTCAGAATGATTTTCTAACAGGGAAACTTCTGATGTTTTCTCTACCACTGGAAGTCCTTGATGCTCACCTTCTATATCATTAAAGCCAGGAATCACAAGATCACCAACAACTGGCTTGAGACCAAATTCTCGAATCCTACGGCTGGCTACACTGTTCCATGCGTAACTCTGGTAACTGTGTACATACATTAGACGTGTGTTTCTGGGAATCTGAAAGCGTAGGAAATTCTGAGTAGCCCACACTTTTTGTAGTACAACATCAAGAAGATCAGTTAATGAACTGCCCCTGCCCCTGGGTTCTTTATAGTAGGATGTGGTGATGGAGGGAGCGAGCATGAAGGACCTCTGATTACGGTACCTCAGGCATACAGATACACATCTACTTTACCATTTGTAATGCAGCTACAAGATCTTTCTGCCCAAATCTTCTCAGTCCTTGCAGGAGATGCATCTCTACAGAACTATTATTCTTTAGCTTCTCGATGGCTTTCACAGGGTCCTTGGTTTGTGACCAGACAGCGAGACATTCCGCTACATCTTGATGGTCTACAGGGAGATTACATAATCTGGGATTACATCATGTGAACATTTATGGAACACGTCATCAATATAACAATTTTAGCCATTTCGGTACTCTACCAGAATCTGGCAGTGAAGTAGTTAAGTAAGTCCCCAAAGAGCCAGAGATATGGATGGGGATGGGGTGATTTGAGTAAAAATTAGTTACATTACCTTTCGTTCTTGCCTTCAGGATGAGATCAACTGCCTCAGACCACTTACTATGGAGTAGGCATCTGAAAATTTGACACTTTTGACTTATACACTCAGTAGCTACATAGGTCAAAGGCTTTTTTCAACCCAATGCACATCATCAGTTGACAGGATTCTTCAATCATGTCCCTTCAAAATCCACCTCATACAGATATTGTCTTCGCAGACTTTGTACTCAGTCAGTGAAGAATGATACCAGGAATTGCTTGAGAGATTTCAACTTCCAATGCAAATAGTCCCTACCTGCCCACATGATGGGTTGGGATGTTTGTGGTTCCAAATCGCTGCATTCCAAAGTAGTTGATGAAGCCAACCTCCTTAAGAGATGTTGTTGCCTGCTGAATTTGGTCATCTGACCCAGATACAGACCTAGAAATGAATGGACAGAATCACTTTCTGATAAATGATGAGATGATCAAAGAGCGGCACTTTCAAACTCTGAAGAATTCACTCCAGGACAGGGAGCAACACACCTCTTGGCTGCAGGGGCAAGAAAACCATCGGTGCTTTGATCTTCATAACATTCTGACAGCAAGCATGCAAGGTTGTATGATCGTTAAATCGAGGAGCTCACCTTAGAATGATGGAGAAATGATTCCCAGACAAGTCCCCCAGTCTGATTGGTTGAGCAGAATATCTGAAAAGAAGGTCCAATGTGGAATTTACCCAAACTCATCCCAATTACCGGTAATGTATCACATGCACTTCGAAGGAGAACATTGGTGAACTCACTTGATGTTTCCTAATTTGATTCCATTCAATTCTTTGTTGAGGTGATGAAGTCTTTCAGCTTCTACCCTGGAGAATAAGAAACACAGTGGAAATAAAGGTTCAAGTTTGAGGCAAAATCACTGACTCATGTTGTAAATTGAGTTCCATGCCAGAAAGGAGACTTCAGATACAGTTCTTTGAGACATACCTGAAGACTGACATCCGTTGAGTAGTCTTTGCTCTCTTATCCTTCGTACCAGCGAATGTGAAGTGATTTGCTCTCATATGCATCAACCTAGCAATCTGATTGACAGCTTGCATCGTGTCCCTGTTCTCCTTGTACATCAGAAAGTGGCAGAAATCTGGTCGATGAGGGGGCCATCTCTCACCCATACGATTTCCTAGAAATTTGAATATATCCTGACATCATACAAGTCATATTTCAATCCACAACACCTGCATAAAACCACAAGAGTAGGTTTCATACCTTTTCTCTTCATTTTTGTCACAACAATAACTTTTTTGTTGTCCCGTTCATCTGTTTTACTCTCCAGCCCCAACTTCATTTGTCGTATTGCACGGTGAATCAGAGTTCGCTTTGCCTTGTCTTCTCCACCCTGAAAATAAAGACAAGAACTTCTTTATGTTACTTGAAGAGCCTATCTGTTACTTGAACAGCCTATGACAATGAAAAGCAGGGGAATTTGTGAAAGAACATCTTCAGTAAAAATACAGATCATGTCTTTGCTGAAATAAACTGACTCACCTGAATCACCACTGAGGCCTTCTTGTCCGAAGATTCAGCCAAATTTTGGAGCAATTTTTGATCTTCTTCAGATATCACACCGGCAAGAGCAGGGTCCTGTCAACAGAAACTATATCCATCAAGACTCCAGAATGGAATAAAAGAATATTGATGCACAAATCCCATTGCAAAGGACCTTCCTTGACCCCCTACATTAGATGTAGATGTATCTTTTCATGTTTCAAACTCAAGTGAGTCACTCTCCATGAAGTCACCAACATAGATTGATGACCTTCCATCAGGATATCATGAAAACAACTATTTGAGCATGAAATTGGAACCTATCCTTACCACAGGAGGCATTGAGTTATCTGCTGGTACTGACAAATCAGTCAACCTTACAATGGCACCATTAGGATCGATCTCATTCACCAGGAAATCTGAATACCTAGGAAGATGGAAAGCAGTTGATTATTCAGTAGCCTACATTCACCATCGAGTAAACTTCTAATCAACAACACCTGATGATATCAGTGGCAGCTAATGATAAAAACATGAACCAGAAATGCGGAGCTGTACAAGTAATAAAACAAGGCATGCCCCATCCCATTCCATACTTCTGACTCCAAACCGCACCTCCATACCTTTCTTTCAAAATCCCATAGAATCCCTCATGCTCACTTATATACTCTGTAATGCCCACATCTTTCTCTGAATGATGGGCTGATGGAGCATCATCATCATCCTCATCTTCATCACCGCTGCCTGCAGCATCCTTTTTGTCCAATGCTTCAGTAGTAGGCTTTGAACAAGCAACCTCTTCATTTGTATCTACATCTTGGCAGATATCTGCTGATGAGGTCACTGGCAATGTGGATGAAGAACAGTGATGAATTTCATCTCTGTTGCCTGCAACTATGAAGTAAAAGATACATGATAGAGGACAGGCAATATGAAAACAGGCAGACAAACATAAAGAGACTGCTCTGCTGGAAACTGACTCAGTATAAGATCAGTTTTCCTGCCAAGAAGTCTCTAACACAACAATTGATTAGATAACTGTTGGCCTCTCTCTGACAAGATGACAACTCAATAAGAGATCAGATTTTAACACCATCATCACCTGCTGTGACTTGTTCGCCCTCTGACAGTTTTCTCCTTTTGGTTGGGACGTCTTCCTGGTCCTCATTTACAACTTCCATGATGTCTTTGATTTGATGAATGAAAATTAACTGAAAAGGGAAGGTACCGGTAGTCTAATTACATGTGATGTGAGAATAGGCCAAACAAATTTAAATTAGCAATTGAAAATATGTGATGTCATAGATAGCGATCAAGGAGCAAACTCTAGTGTAAAGCATACACAATACACACCACAAAGCTTGCACATCATTTGGATTTGCTGAACACTTGCACTCCTCCTGTAAAAAGGCTGTTAGTTAGGCCTATACCGTACCTACCTGTATCATGTACATGGTTTCCTGTACATAGCCTATTCATGTCACCAAACATCCCAAACCCAGGCCTTGCCTACCTCAAGGAGGGCATTTATGCGAGTAAATTAATGGAGTATACTATCAATCATGTCCTTTATTGATGTGAGTCAAGATCAATGATCAGTACGCGAGAATTCTGGTGAAATAAGGCGAATTTTTTTACCTCACACAACTTTCATGGGCGCCGCCATATTGGTGTCACGTGATTTCTGACGTCACCAGAGGAGACGATACTCGCCATTTTCATCTTTTTCCAGAAATAAAAGCACTTATAAAAACCCAATTTTTCTTGCTGTTTATAACACTCTTCTGGAATTGTAAGTTTACATAGCGAACAAAAAGATGCCGAAGCATTGATAGGACAGAACTGCTTTGTCACACATGCCCTGTGATCTGAAGAGAGAAAGATTTTGTGACGCCCAACGTCCGCTCGACTCTGATCTGCTGGCTTCTTGCATGTCTTGCAACACACGCACAAACAATGCACACTGCTGAACACGTAGCCTACATCTCATGCATTCAGTTGTATGCTAAAGTACAGGCAGGCCCAGCCTTGGCGAAAAAAACTGTTTTTTGGTATAAATTTTTACCGGCTAAAGTTTAGAATGATCGGAAATGACCAGGGCACACAATGAAAATCCTAGGCCTAGGCCTATTGTAAATTGTAAAAATAAAAAATTATTGTTCGATGCGGTTTTGTTTATTCCGTCAATCGCCAATCAATCGGCAATCTTTTTGGGGCATTGATCGGGGATTCTAAACTCGTTCCAAAAGTGATATCATAGGCCTTATCGCACCTAGCACATGGCTAATCAGCATAAAATCAGCGAAGCGGAACCGGCCCAACCATCAGCGCCCCCGCAGTACATTCACAATGCATCGCCCTATGCATGGCCTGCATTTTTTGTAAACAATGGCCAATAAAAGCAACTTCCAAAAGCCGGATGTGCCAAAACTAACTAGCTACGTGGGAGGCGTTATGAAGTGATTCAAATCGGTCAAATATTGACTACCGATCGTTCTCGCGATCGCAAAAAATCGATGGTTAATTCCAAAAGATTACATTCCAAGAGCACATGTCATGATGTTATCATCATGGTGGCCCTCACGTGTCAGTTATTGACCAATCAGCGTGGGGTTGCACGATAATATGATAATGTTTTGGCGTTGTTTACATGGACTAATCATCGATTTTTGGCGATCGCGAAGACGATCAGTGGTCAATAATTGATCCACTTGAATCACTTTATACCGCCGCCCACATAGCTAGTTAGTTTAGGCACATCAGGCTTTTGGAAGTGGCTTTTATTGGCCAATGTTGACAAAAAATGCACGCCATGCACAGGGCGATGCATTGTGAATGTACTGCGGGGGCGCTGATGGTTGGGCCTTTTCCGCTTCGCTGATTTATGCTGATTGGCCATGTGCTAGGTGCGATAAGGCCTATTGTAAGATTGTTGTATTCTGTTTCCAATCTTTAGGGCAAAATGCAGTTCCCGCCAGTAGCATTGATGGAGCGACCAACATTGGTCTTCCTCCCACAGCAAGCTGCAGTACAATGGAATCCAGCTCCACACCCACACCCACACCCACACGCTCCAAGTCCAAACATACCCAACCCAAACGATTACCACAGGGTTGTCCAAGACCCCAACTTCAAAGCAGACCAAGATGAGCGCCTCAGCCTCGGTGCTAACCATTTGAACCAGCCTGGATTTGGCAATACCATACACCACATACACAGCATTGAAGAAATGAGGGAGAAGGAAAGAGCAAGGGATAGGTGAGCAAATGTCTGCTTGTCGACCAATGGTGCAGTCAGATTGTTTGTCCAAATAGGATAAAGTGGTACAATTCTAGCCCCTGAGTGTAAAAATGGCCAGCATTGCGTGGAGATGTATACTCTGGGACTATTGTACCACTTTACCCTACTCGTTATAATGCCAGTCCTACATCATGTAGTTTTGCTGATAGCAGACTAATGATGTGTGCTGGGTGCTGATGATGAAAGGATCTACCAACTGTGATCACATTTTGGTAGAGCGTAACCTTGGTAGCATTTGTTCTGATTGAAAGAATCTCCAAATTGAACAAAGGTCTGTTCTTAAGATCACTTTTCCATCAATTTCCAGGGAAAAACGTCATGAAAGAGAAAGAGATAGAAGAAAAGATGAGTTTGAGCGGGATAGAAGCCTCGATAGATTTGATAGAAATGAGGTAAGTGGCATAGGTGTTCACTGATAGTTCTGTCCACCTGTAGCTCTAACAGTTAGTCATTACATGAAGCTGTTGTTGTTTCCTGTGGTCTGATTAGTCAGCCAAGATAAATTACAAACAAAAATAATGATTATTTCAGAACGGTGGAAGCATCATAAGTAGAGGTTTGGAAGCCGTGAGTGTTGCTTTCCCAAGCCTCTCTGGCAGTGGCAGTTCCAGCCTGAGCAGTAGTGGTGCAAGCAGTCCATATACTGTCACGATCACGGGGCAGGGGAGAGAGGATCGCGCTGGTGAGAAGTGGATGACAGACACACCAACCAATACTGTACTCCTTAGGGGTTTGCCACAACAAGTGGATGAAAAAGATGTAAGTCTCTGTAATGGCTGCCTGCCTTATAGAGTACACTCTCTCTTTGTGGACACCTCTGTGAGGAGGACGCTTCTATCTAGGATACCAAAGTTCAGTCGTGTATTGGCCATTTTCATTGCTCCTTACCACTATTAGGACATCTTGGAGAAGTGACGACAGTATTTGCCTGTCCAAAAGGTGTCCATGGTAACATGCCAAGCCTCCTATATGTCCTACGTGGATGAGACGCTAGATTGGGGATAGAAATCTGCTAGGCTAACGAGCAAGTGGATTGATGAGCTGATTTGCACTGTTTCTAATATCGTGAGGCGAATTTCTGTCCGTATCAGCCTCAAGAATTTCTTGATTTCCACACTTAATGAGACCCCTTTCATTTCAGATTCGTGCTGAGCTGATGATCTTTGGTGTTCCCATCAAAGAGGTCCGCTTAATGAAAAATAAGGCGACAGGTAAGAGCATTGGAACGTTTGATGGTCTTCCATGTTGTGTCAGAAGAAAGTTTATTGCCGTTATGCCTCAGATATGCAGAATGCCTCACTGGAAGTAGTGAAAATCAAAAACGAATTATTTTGAAAGAATTGCTCATCCGTGTTCTTCGTCCTGTTGCAAAGATCTTATCGTGTCTGGTCATAAAAAGATGAGCAGTTCACTCCGCTTTGTTTTGTAACCAGGAAAGTACTGGTCAACTCTTTCTGTATCAGTGACGTAAAGCCAGGCGTACATTGCACTTGCGACTGGAAGCAGCTGATCTGATTAGTCGCTGGTGATGTACGCGCTGCGTGCACATTGCAAATTCAGCAACTCAGTAAAACTGCGAGGATCCAATCAGTCGTCATGTCCAGTCCGCGTATATCGCACTTGCGACTGGCAGCAACTCGGGTAACATCCGGGGCGTAGGGACTCGATGAGACTCGGTTTTGTTCAGAAAATTGGCACTGATCAGTCGCAAGCCCACATACATCGCAGCGACTGAACGAAACTGGGTACAACTAGTCGCTAGAAAGTTGAACATGTGCAACTGGCGGCGACTGGCAAAATCTCAGTTCCAGCGAGTCGCAAGGGTGTGTACATCGACCGTTTCTGGCGACTGATCAGTTGCCTCCAGTTCCAGCTAGATCCTCCCAGTCGCCAGTAGCTCAGTGGCGACTAGTTGTCTCCAGTCGCAAGTGCGATGTACGCTAGGCTTTAGGAGAAAACGGGAGAATCAAAAGGACTGTGCAAGAGAAATTACCACTTTGCTAAAAATACCTCCAGTTAATCAACCAGGACATTGAGAAGTACTAGTAGGGGAATCTGTATCTTGCAACCTCTATGGTTATCGACAAGGTGGTGATGTTTCACGGCCACTTGGGAGTGGACAAGGGAATTTTACCTGTGTTCTGAATAGATTTGAGTTTTCATTATCCTGATGGTGTGTAGAAGTCAAATAATCTCAACTCATTGCATTTTCCTCAAAATATTTGACTTCATGGTGAGATATGAGTGGGTGCCTGGCTGAACTTCTGTGAAATCTGCAGATGATAGATACTATTCTTGGCCTTCTTTGACTTAAAATCCATGAGCATTGAAAACCCGAATGCAGATCCTTTGAGTTTGCATATGAGTCCAAAAGTCAGTCTCATGGTCATGAATGATCACATAACTCCTTGCTGATGTGTCAAAAACTGGGTGGGGTCATGCAGCTGTTATATGAATTATGACCATTCAGAGTGCTTCAGTGCTGTCAAATACGTGCACTCAGTATGCTTGATTTCACAGTTGTTCAGTGGTGTGTGAATGTTTCCTGGTAAAGGTATTTTCAATCATTACCATGTTCAGGTAAGTCATGTGTGTTTGATGAATGCAAAGTGTGATGGGTACTTGGGTATATGGCAAATATTATTCTGGTGAATTCTATCTCAATTTGAATAACACATGTAAGGCAGAAAATGGCTACCATTAAAAAAGTGTTAAATGCAACTATCTCCTCACTCTAGATGAAAAACGTAGCTGAATCAATCTTGAATCAGAGCCTAAAACAGTAAAAGTGGGAGTATGCAGTTTGATGTATTTTCGTAGGCGAGTTTGTCGGTTTCACTTTGTGGATGTGTCATGATAAAGTGCCAGTATTCTATGTCTTACTCTTAGCATTTTCTTTTGACGACATTTTGATCAATAACAGTGTGTCTGCTGTTGAAAGCGTGAAATATTGATGAAGATAAAACCGTGTTCTGGTCTTAGTCCTAGGCTCTATCATGACACATACACAAGTGATCCCTATGAAGAGAATAAAACAAACATTTAGTGGTCATAGAAACAAACTTTGTAGGTGTATAGTGTGTCATCTTGATCCTTGTCACAAAAGTGACTACAGTACTTACCTCTGTGAAAGATACTTCCTTGTGGACGCTTCCAGTGAGAGCAATTTGTAAAGTTCTGCCGAGGCATAAGGTGAAATTCGCACAATGAGAACCTGGCTGGAGTTTATTGTGCTTGGCCACCCTTCATGATTCATGGTGACTAACACAAAATTGTTAAATATTGTACAGGTACATCCCGAGGCTTTGCTTTTGTGGAGTTTCAGAGCGTTGAGGATGCACAGCGCTGGATGGAGCTGAATCAGGTTTCCAAATACTACTGTTCTCCACATTGATTTCACATCTGGTATAGTATAACACCCCCTGTGGTCGCCCTTCCCTTATCGGGGCGACATACTCTGCGTATTGGTAAGGTTGGGCGTCAAAATACAAGTATTTAGATTATGTAAGAAAGAAGTTTTAGTGTGTCTTCATACGGGGTAGTTCAGAAAAATGTCTGTGGGACAATAGCTCTGTTGATTCTCCATGCGTTCAGATATATTCTCCTATTTTGAGACATCTTTCTGAATCACCCTGTAGGATTTGTTCTGTTGGTGATAGTTGAAAGAGCACATGGTCTCGGTCAGACGTGTTGATGAAAAGCGATTTTCTGGCAGTATTTGCCGTAACGTTTGAGCTGCAGCACTGATGCCATGTGGAACTGTAAACCTTTTGTTTTATGGCTCTGAAAAACTGCGACCCGTATTGGCCAAATTTCATATCCATTAAACTTCTTGGAACTCTGATTTGAAGTTTGAACTACTATTCCAGAAATGTTACCTGTTAAAAATTCTGGGGTTTACAGTTTCTATCACCAACTTTTAAAGGAAAAAGCATCGGCTTTGAAATCACTTCCCTATCAACTGTGAAACAATCTGTCTAATATTTGTCCGTCCCTGCTCTCTTCAGAAGAGCACGCACCAGCACAAAATGCATTGGCAGAATTGGACAGTCATGGGGT
>NMRB01001922.1:113543-124853 GCA_002633025.1 Notospermus geniculatus | reverse complement strand
TTTTTTTGCTTGGAAAACATGCGTAAGTGTCTCTCAAGTCGCGAACGCTGGGCGGAACACATGCCTCACAGCGCCCGGTAATCTCGGATTCCGTAATGTGAACTGGTGGTAACCCCGTAGATCAATGGCCGATGAAGAGACGGGTAATATTGTCATTCAAACAATGCTGATGTGCATCACAGTGAAGTTTATCAGTTCAACTCCTTCATTTTATTTGTATTTTTTTTTCGCCAGCAGCATGCCACTTTTGATGAAAAAGATCCGTTAAACTAACAATCAAATTGGTATGGCCTTATGTAAAGGCTGTTTCTGTGATGATTATTGTCAATGTATGTTTCTTTCCAGTATCCTGGAGACAGTGTTGTGACGGGTCGTGTCAAGATCTTCGGCAGGACTTGTTTTGTCTTCAGCCAGGTAGGCTCATGTTGAATCAGATTCATGAATCAGCATCAAGTGGTTCGCCATCAACGAGTGTGGAGCATTTTGCTTTGAGCTCAACATATTTCCCCGATAACCTGTTGTTTTTACCATTTTGATATGAGTAAAGGAGTCAGTTGAAATTCTGTTATTCATTTGGATAACCATTTGATTCCAGGATTTCACTGTGTTCGGCGGCAGTTTATCCTATGCCCATGCCAGAAAGATCTGTAAGGTAGGATCTCGGACTGGTTGCACCATTCAACTTAATTCCAAAATCATTGAACAGAAGGGCTTGTATGTGATTGTAAGAGTGTCAGCGCTCCTACAAGCCCAGGCTACCGGGAAATTCCTTTTAGCTGAGTCGGTAAAGCGTTCGACTTTGAAGCGTGTGATCCCGGGTTCAAAACTCGGCCTCGGACCCTTGGCTTTTTAGCTCACTGGGGTGAGCTATTACGATGGTGCAGCGTCCGTCGTCCGTCGTCGTCCGTCGTCCGTCGTGGTCCGTTAGCAGGGCACGTTTCGTAACCGCTGGAGCTATTGATCTGAAACTTGGTACATATATACCCCTAGGTCAGATGACCCACGACACCAAGTTTTGGTCCGATTCGACTCTCAGTTTGGCCACCAGGTGGCGGAAACCAAAAACACAAAAAGTGCAATAACTCCTGAACTAATGACTAGATCATCTCCAAATTTTTATCATAGGTGTAGCTAATAAGGATACATAACATATATAACGGGTTTTTGATTTGACCTACTTTTCAAGGTCACAGAGGTCAAAGTTNTGTTCGGCGGCAGTTTATCCTATGCCCATGCCAGAAAGATCTGTAAGGTAGGATCTCGGACTGGTTGCACCATTCAACTTAATTCCAAAATCATTGAACAGAAGGGCTTGTATGTGATTGTAAGAGTGTCAGCGCTCCTACAAGCCCAGGCTACCGGGAAATTCCTTTTAGCTGAGTCGGTAAAGCGTTCGACTTTGAAGCGTGTGATCCCGGGTTCAAAACTCGGCCTCGGACCCTTGGCTTTTTCAACTGCTACATTGGCGCCCAACGTGGTTGGAGGCATTTACAGATGCTGGAAAAGTGCCTGTAGTTGATTAAATCCCTAGCGGATGGAGCCCTGAAGCAGTTGTGGGGACACAACTTCCCAAGGAGGGGAAGTTTGTAATAGTGTCAGCGCTCAGACAAGCCCGGGAAATTATTCCCTTTAGCTCAGTTGGTAGAGTGTTTGACTTTGAAGCGTGAGGTCCCAGGTCCAAAATTCGGGCTTGGACCCTCGGCTTTTTCAACTGCCACATGATTACCACTGTGAAGAAATAAAGGGGCAACTGAAATTTGCCGCTTTGTAATCTAAGAGACTTATCTGTGTAACAGATTTTAGGTTTTGTCACGCTCTTTCAATTTCACGCATCCTGGTCATAAATTCTTCGCCAGGGCAATTTGAGGTGAACTGTTACACCATGTCTTTGTCTCCCTAGGTGATGGATCAAGCCATGCTGGTTGGGGCTCCCCTGATCGGTCTGAATGATTCAGGTGGGGCCAGGATTCAGGAAGGTGTGGCATCCTTGGCTGGTTACGCAGACATCTTCCAAGTAAGTAGAGAAAGTCAGTGCAGCTGGTATCAGGCTTTGTGAAATGTGAAGGTTTCTGTGCACCTGTTCACCAGCTTTGAAGAGTTATACTACAGGACCCATATTCATAAAACCCCACTAGGCTTAGCTGCCTGCTAAAGTGCCTAGTTTGTACAGACCAATGTACACAACTAGCAGCCAAGTAAGCTAGCAAGGTTTTATGAATATGGGCCCAGGGGTCTTCTGTAGAAGTCAGCTATTGGTAGAAATTATTGTTTTGATGGTGTGGTTGTTCATGCCTTGCCCTTGGGTTGAATTTGTTTAGGGTATGGAAAGATGGAAGGTTCCAAAATGAAGCAGTGCGTGACTAAAGGCCCGTTTACACATGCAACTTTTCATATGCAACTTCATGCAACTTGTTGCATAAACCTGATGAGACCAAAAAGTTTCATAAAAGTTGCATGTGTAAACGGGCATGCAACTTGTTGCAACTCGATCACGCTGGATGTTGCATGGATTTTTCTATGTGTAAACCGTCCCAGGTAGTTTGCAACAAGTTGCAAGTTGCTGCAACTTGCAACTTGGTGCAACCTAGTGTAAACTGCCCTTTAGCTGCAGTGCTGGTTTAGTCATATTCATAAATTGTACACAACTTACACCGGTGAATGTTCTTTTTCTGCAGCGTAACGTCATGGCATCTGGAGTAATCCCACAGATTTCCATGATCATGGGACCATGTGCAGGTGGTGCTGTCTACTCGCCAGCATTGACAGACTTCACATTTATGGTCAAAGTAAGTAAGGGTTTCTGTACGTAAATTTCAAAAATGACCCTTTTGAAGGGCACAAGGATAATGATGAACCATTGAAGTGAAGCACAAATGATGGGATTTGAGGTGAGAGTGACTGTCATTGTGTACAAAAGTTCTGTTGGTGACAAAAAAGCCCTCTGGCCCGTGTTTATCGAGGATCACTCTGGTCTTCTGTCTTCTTTTTAATGTCAGTTCATTAATTGGCCTACTTTATTTTATCTCCTTCCAGGACTCATCTTATATGTTCATCACCGGACCGGATGTGGTTAAGGTAGGAAAACTTTGAAATTATTTCACTTGATTCATGGTCGTTTTTGTTGTATTTTTTTCCAGCAGGAGCACCGGCTCCATATCCATCTCTGCCAATTTGCCTGCCAGCTAGTGGCCTAAAACCTCTTCTAAGCCCAGAAATGGCAGGCCAATGAACACTTGTTTCACGAAAGGCCACTATCTCTGTTTACTGTACCCTTCGCAACCGTTGTTGGAATAGGGAGGTGCTGGGCCCCTGCCAAAAGCCCACCTTCTCATGGGCACTCCAGCCAAGCCTTCATCTGCCTCAGCCCAGTGACGCACCACCTCAATCTCGTACCCAGAGATTCGTTAGGCTCGGGCCGAGGTTAAAGGTCGCTCCACTAATCTCTGGCGGCGGCTGGCTCATTTCATGCTTTACGTGTGATTTGTGGCATCGTGCTATTTTAGACCGATTTTAGACCACAGATGCATTGAAATAATTTGAGTATAAAATATTAAACACAAAAAATGTCCTTGGGAAGGTTTTTATGAGAGATCTGTTGTATTTATTAAGGAAAAAGCAAAGCACTACTTGGCGCACCATATAAACTTGAGGTGAAACGGTCAAAAATTAGTATATATTCATGCGCCGTGTGTCACGCACAATGCCTTGGAAATCCCAAAGTAGTCCGTAGCCGTCCCCAGAGATTAGTGGAGCGACCTTCAACCGTAACGAATCTCTGGGGTTGAGATTGCCACCACCTCCCATTCATGTGGACATTAGTTCATCCATTTTCCACCAGGTGTCTCTTCATGTCAACCTCTCATCAAGTTATATATTGGTGTGCTAGCAAACGTCGGAGTAATCCAGCGTGTCATGAAATCAGTGATTTATGAAATGGCGATATCTCTTGTGTCTGGATATTGGATGGGGTTATTTACTCTGTGAACCAATATGAACAGCTCTGATATGCTAGTTCAAAGGATTTGATTGATTCCCAGCTCTCGTAGGAAGAGATTTTGATGGAAAATTTGTTGCTTCTGTCAAGATGTCAATATATTTGGGTTTACCCATCAGAAAATCTCTTTCAAAAGAAATATAATGGAAATATGATAAAGAATGAAACTGTAAAATCGACGGGGTTTCCAAGTTGCAGCTGATGATGGTTCTGCATTGAACATGTTGAATCCACCCTGTGGTAGAAGAGGGGACGTATCTTGTTGCTGAATTGGATGTCCTCATTCAGGGTCCCGTTTCCTCCCGTTTTGGTTCCCGAAGCCGCCGCTAGGGCTAGAAGGCTTCAGTTCTGGCTGCCATTTCATTGCTGACGTCATTGTAGGAGTCCATTTTCCCGTAAAATTCCATTCTCCCCGGTCTAAAAAACGGGGATGATTTTGAGCTTTTGTTACAGATCTGCAAGACATACAAACATTCTCATCAAGAAACGTCCTCGGTGTTGCCATTCTGCGCAATACGGCATGTTCGATTACATTTAGCACCCACATGGCTACGGGTACCCCATTCTAAAAATAACCCATGATGTCAACATAATGATCTATAAATAGATCCGCGACAACTTTTATGCCGCAAAGATGGCAGCCAGTGCCGAAGCCTTCTAGCCCTAGTGGTGGCTTCGGGAACCAAAATGGTTTCCTCCTACACCTTGATGTACCATCCTCCCATAGCAGGGCTTTGGTCTCACTCCTCTTTATACATGTACATGTACACTCGTGGATGAAGAGGAGCGAGGTAAAAACCCCTGCTTTGGGAGGATGCGATGTGCAAGTTGCCACTGACGTCAAGAATGATCAGCCCAGCGTTGCGCCAACGTTAAAGGAACATTACCATAGCGTTTAAACGTGACCTAAGTACATTCTGCATGGTTCATTTGTAGTGATAATACAAAGTACAAGACAATTCCCCAATACACCACTGAAAAATTTGACTTTGAATAAGGTTGTTTTCCTCGAGTGGGGGCAGCCATTCTCCTGGCAGCAGACGCTTTTTTCCAGGCCTCGCAATAAATCTCGCGACATTATGATGTAGCACCGGCTCACGGTGACCATAGTCACGTCACGTCGTTAGAGCAGTGGACGTGGTGGAGCGAGGTAGAAATGGCGACAAATATCGCTTGTGCAGTAACCATTTCAGTGACGAAGGATACGTGAGGAACCTGCAGGCAGTACAAATTGGAGACACAGTAAAAAAACTGAAATCGGATGCCATTTCTACCATTTTTTGCACAAATCTGAGGTTAAAGGCCGATGAGTGACGTCGTGGCGTCACCGTGGCGTAAACAAGTGAGCCGGAGCTATGTCATATCACATTACGCAATGGCTGCCTCCATCGGCGCTAAACCTGAGGTACAAATTAGCCAACATTAATGTTAGCTAAAGTAAGAAAGGGTGGTTCAACTGCAAAATTTGTTATAATGAAGTTTATTGAAAGGATCGGGCTACATTAATTCGCTAATGATAATGTCCCTTTAATTTTGAACAACTGGGCCCTGGCATTTGTGTACCGGTTTCTATGGGAACAAAAAGTGCTGAACCCTTTTAAAAATGTTCCAGGGGACTTGGTATTTATTTACCAAAACATTGCCTTCTGTTAGTTTTGTGAAATGAGGCGATACAGCTCTCTGCTTCTGTTCCAAAGAATGACGTATGCGTCAGTTGGTTTGCTGACAATGAATCCACCGGTAGGCCTTTGTTACTCATCTCAAAATAGCAGCTTAACTCCTCCAACACTGCTCTTTCCTGCAGCCATTTTCGTCGCTGGAAAAGTGGAAAGTTTTGCGAGAGTGCTTGTAACTATTGTTTGACTTTCTTTTGCAATTTATAAACGTACAGTCCCCCCTCGCTATTACGAACCCTTCGGGGTCCAAAGGTTAAGTTCGTACTAATGCAGAGTTCATAATACAGGGGTTTAGTTAGAGGGAGTTTGGAAGTCACGGAAGTCAATTGATATACTTCCGAATTTTAGGCTCCAGGAAATCAAGTACTTCCAAACAATTTTAAACTTCTAATGTATTTAAGCTTATGAAGTACATTTTAGATTTCCAAGAAAAGCCCCAATACTTCCTGATTTTTGGGTTAAGGAAGTCATGTATTCCTGTCCAAAAATGTTAACTAAACCCCTGATAATAGC
The DNA here is from genome assembly GCA_002633025.1 of Notospermus geniculatus. Lineage (NCBI taxonomy): Eukaryota > Metazoa > Nemertea > Pilidiophora > Heteronemertea > Lineidae > Notospermus > Notospermus geniculatus. The sequence goes on along the minus strand of NMRB01001922.1, from coordinate 118,670 downwards.
GAGGATTTACATACATGTCATGAAATTTTGGGAGCCAGACGTTGGGTTCATAATATCTGGGAGTTCGTAAAATCGACAATGGGTGATATGAATAAAATCTAGCAAATGCCTTTACTTCAGATTTGTACAGGATACCGTAGTGCATTTGTACTGCAAAACCCAAGTAAAAGCATTTGCTAGTCTTTATTCATATGACCCAATGTGCGTTGAAAACGCCATACCGAAAGAGTGGGCGAAACGTCCACAAGGAACTTAGTTTTAAACTTTGTTTTAACCTTTGAGTGCCATCCAAAGAACTATATGCAACTGTTAATTGCCTCAAAGATATGACGTTCAAAGAATTCGCGACAAAAATGATGATGAGATTTAATGAAAACCAAGTAAAAAAATCTGGCAAACTATCAAATTGAACAGAGGAAGACAGAAATTGACGAGAAAGTTGCATCTCTGCATTATTCCATACAAAACAGTCTAGTTTTATTAGGGCCCATCTCAAAATTGTTCTGATACCAAAAAAGACGAAGTGACTTCGTCTGGGGGGAGGGGAGGGTTCTCGATTTGGGGAAGCTCACTTCATCTTTTTTGAAAAAATTGGCATCACTCTTTTTTACAGGAGAATGACTTCTTTATGCTTTCTTGGTTTACTAGTGCCTTCACATGTTTTTCTTTATCATCTTTCCATGCCTCCCGCCCTACATGGATGAAGCCAATGTCCAGTGCCCACTTCATCTATTCAAGGGGGGGGGGGAGGGGAAAAGATGAAGTCACTTCGTTTTTTTTTGGCATCAGTGTAATTTTTGAGACGGCCCCTTAGCCAGACATGCAGCAGTTCCATACAATTAGCAGGATCACATCTGATCTGAGAATGAAACCATCCTCAGGCTCGCTAACCACAAAAAGACTTTTGTCATAATCTGATCCAAATGAGAATAAAGCCAAGGGCCAAATATGCTTTTAATTTTTTCCTGGATCTCAATTGTACTGATAACTTGGCCGCTCAGCGCGAGCGAGCGATGAAAAATGTGACAATAACGTGATTCTGTGACTTGTTAAAAAAACATCCAAGCTATAAAGACCCGGGAAAGCGCTGCTTTACAAAGTGTAGAAAAACTAGTCCAGAATTTTCAGGACAAGATTGTATTTTTCATAGCTGGTAATAGGTTCCAAAGGTTAGTTTTAGCGAGGGAAGGGTAACGTTTTTCTGATTGTGTTGAAAAATTCTTCTTGCTAGAGGTGTGGCCATTCTTTGAAAAATCAGAAAAATGTCTCCGTCTATGACGCTCTGAGAGAACAAGAAAGTCATTCATTTCCTGTGCACGCCTCAAAGTATTGTATACTCGTAAACATATTGCAGGGTTGGTGTTTCCGCCAGAAACTTGAAAAGTAGGGCTTTCAAACTTTGCCAGTGAAAGGGCAGGGCAAACTAAGAAAAAGGGCAGGGTTAATACCTTGGCACCTTGTCTGACGACTAGGGCACCAAAAATCAATAATATACATAATATAACATGCCCGACCGGGCACTAAACCCCCGTCATAAAAAACTCAAACAACCCTCTTCAGAATCATTAAATAGCACCTAGACATGTCACACCGTGCACCCACAAAAAAGTCCCGGGCACCAAGAAATGAAAAGTTACAAAAAGCAGGGTGCCCGGCGAGGCACCAAGGTGCCAGAAAATTTTTCAAGTCTTGGGCAATAACGTCAGTGCTATTGCGATCTTGGAACCGGGATAGCAGAACCTCTCTATTACTTGTGACATCACATGAAAGTTATTACCAAGGGGGGCTATTTGGCTCTTATGTAGATAGTGATAAATAGGAACTTCTTTGGAGCTTTATCAAGTGAGGTTTGAGGATACATCTGTTAAGAACAGCTATCAAGATGTGTCAGGCTATCGCCTATAAATCATCCCCCCCCCCACGTCATTTCCGTGGTCTATAAAAGTATTGATTTTGGTATCACTGGTCAATTTGCGTTGAGATCTGTCTTTTTTTCATTTGACAAGTTCTGATTGGGCCTTGTTTTCTCGATCAGATGGCGATCGTATTCCAACCAATATCGGCTGCGCATGGTCGTGTTTCGAACGCTTATCAACTCGTGTCCAGACTTTCTGGCGTGGAAATCGCTGCTGGGCTTGTAACCATGACAACGGTCATCAAACACAATTGGCATTCAGAAAATGTCGGAGAATAATGACCGATTTTTAAAGTGGGCATTCTTGGCATTTATGAGAATCATGCACAGAATTCCACCATGAACTTAAACAATTTTTTCCTTCATCCTTGCCGCCGTCGCTCGATGGCAGAATAAAAGAAATAGTTAAATGTCGCCAGCTTTTATTTTCTGCTGGCGGATTCAGCATGTTGCTGAGATTTAACTGCTTCTTGTCAAGTCTCTTGGTTGCCGAGCTGGCTTAGTGTAACAACTGTACTTGTCAGCAAGAGGTCACGGGTTCATTCCCTGGTCGTTCTCAGGCCCGGATCCAGGGGGTGCGGGGGCATATGCCCCCTATTTTTGGCAGAGCAATGATTTTTTTAGCAAGAAAAAATTAATCAGATAAAAAATCAAGTATTTTGCCAGGAAAATGCATCTAAAGCAGGAGAAATTGTCAAATTTTTCTGGGGGAGAGCCCCCATTTGGGTTTCACACTTTGGGTGCTTGTCGCCTACGTCGAGCTACGTCGCCCTCCTTTCTGTCAATCCTGGATCCGGCCCCGGTTCTGCTATATGGCAGAAAGGGCAGAGAAGGCAATTTCTCTTCAACATCATAGGTCATCCTTCCACAGCAGGGTTTTTTACCTTCCACCTCTTCATCCACTATTTGCAATTGTATGAAGCAAATCAAGCCCTGCTATGGGAGGATGTCATATGTTTTCTCTGGGATCCGGTTTCCTCCTACATTGTGTAAATTACCCAAAATAGTTTGATTGAACTATAATTTCTTCGGTCACTAACGTTTTGTTAAGCATGGCGCACACGAGCGATTTTCTAGGCGATTAGCCTTGCGACTACAGGAGCGACTGAACATATTTTTAGTTTTTTTAGTTTTTTTTTGACTCGTTTGCGACAAATGCTTCACTGGAAGATCCGCGATGTCGCAGATGACATCACTGATCGACCTCAAAGGTAATTATCGCATGCGACCTAGTAGTCGCATCGGTGGTTGCATTTTAGTCGCTCGTGTGCGCCATGCTTTAGTGAAGTGTTACAGACGATTCTCGAATTAGCAGAAAATAAAAAATCAACTAAATGCCCCAAGTTGGCTCTTGCACTCCTGAAATAACGTTTAAAGAAAGACATCTCCTGGGTTTGTTTTTGTGTCACGTTCTCTAGAAATAACTCAACTACCGTATCCTGTTTCCCTGGCAGCCTCCAAAAGGCGGGATACTGTGTTATTTATGTGAAAAACCATCATGAGATTACTTGCCATTACCAACTGGACCAAAACAAGTTTTTCCCACGATTCTTTTGATGTCGACTTTTTCTTTCCCTGCAGAGAGAAAGTATCATTTTTTTGACCGGGGAATGACCTTTATTGCTTGCCGTGATGTTTGTTGGACAACTTGTTTTTTGTGGGCTGCAATGTGATGATAACGTGCTCATCCGAACATTTACGTCTGCGAAGCTTCTCGTTATCAGGTGTTACAGATTTGTATGGACAGGAGCTGGTATTTCTCTTTAAATAATAAGAAAATGCCGGAGAGTTCTCCAAATGAAATATTGAACCGTGTTGAATGCTGAATCAAAAACGAAATCCTCACCCTGTCTTCTTTAATACTTAAAGAGATCAGAGGGCGTTTTAACCCATTAGCTGGGTAGGACGTCATATTACGTCATTACAAAATCCAGCGCATCCCCGGCAGGGATCAAAGTTCATATTCTGAAAAAGCAGATTTTGGTTGAACAGGCCAAAAAATCAAGTCGCACACAATACAAAATGCATTGGGACATCAAATTTTTTGGTCGCACAGAGCAAAATCCAGGTTGCATTTTAGACCAGATGGTCATGAACTTTGAACCCTGCCCGGAAACACTCGAAGATGATGTCGTCTGATGGACACCAATATTCATCATTTTCACGACGTCCGGAACGTTGTTAGTCATGTGACTACATGTTTTCTAACACCCCATTGAGTCTTTTTTCGGGATGATCTGTTGTGGTCTGCTGAAGTAAGTCTCGTCACGTTCGTACAAAAACCCCTCACTTCTTCCATACAATGGAATCTGATCATGTGTGTTGGACAACTGACACTTATGACCTGATGCGGAAGAGACGATGTCGCGTTTCGATAAAAAATCTGCCTCCGTTTGACATAATCCAATCGAGTGTGTAGACTTTGGGCATAAAGTGGCTGACGGATCCATTGGCAAATTTTTCATATGTCACGTTTACATCCCCTAAGTCCGATATCAGATATTCGGGAAGCGTGCGAACTTTTTTCAGGAGAAGCAAACCAATAAAAGAATGTCAGGACATATTTGCTTTTAGGGGTTATTTATTGACAGAAACACTGTCTATGTATCTCTGCCCAGTTGGATTTGGGAGATATAACTTGGTCGTTATCCCTAAGTATTTCATGATTAGGCACTCTACGTTCACAATTGATGTTTTTTGGTAGAAAACTTTGCGGTTCACTGATGCAAAGAAAATGTAGTAGCACTCGTATAGAAATCCCAATGAGGTTATTTCCGCAAGCCATGTGGGATATCCATAAAGTGAAATACATGTATAGAGGCCTTGCAAGTGACGTCACAAGCCGCCATGCTGGGGGGCACATACTGCAGAGGCGCAGCAAAATGTCCCAATGACGTTACGTCAAACACTGGCGTCGCGCACTTCACGCAGGCCACGTTACGGTCAGCTCACACCTCTGCCCACTTGTCCCTCAGCATGGCCGCCAGGATGACGTCATTGCAAGGCCTCTATACTTTTGACACCTCATCTGTGCAAGTTTTGTGAACCTCGTTCCCAGGGTTTTCCTCCTCTGTCAACCTTGGTTCTCTTCCGCCGCCGGAGCCTGGGTGGAAGGACAGTCACCTCAAATATCGAGAATCCGGAATTAGACCTGTTGCCAACTTCTTGATTGGTTCACAGCATTGACCAATCAGATCGCAGGATGCAAATTC